>JADNRV010000523.1:0-27199 GCA_015499995.1 Flammula alnicola
ATACAAATGCTTCCTGCAGGTGTGATTTTCACCGTAACCTCGCAAGGATTGGCATAGACATTTCGGTATATTCAAAGGACGTCCGTGCAAATTTTTGTGCCCAAAGAATAGGTTACGGGAGCTGGGGAGGGGAGATAGTACACGATTTCGGGTGATTTTGGCGCCATCAGAAGCCCAAATCAGGATTTGTACCTCCCATGGTCCCAAATGTTTCGGAAAAAAAGGACCAGACACTTGCCTGTGATATAGCCGAACACTTTTTAGACTTGAATGTGCCCAGATCGCAGGAGACTTTTCTATAAAGTGCTCAAAGAGACTTAGGATTGACTCGGAGAGTGTTACAGTCTGTCACCAGAGATTTTCCCACATGCGAAATCTGGCTGTGTCACGTTTGTATCAAGGACACGTATTCGTGACATTTGGGCTCTCCTCCGTAAAAGTCGTTTCTTGCACTCATATTCCTGTCAATTCCCTTACTTTTTGAAGATTCAGAATCGAAAGACAACCTAGATTTGATATCTCAAAAAATGATTGTGCAAAGTTTGTTTTTGGTGCCGAAAATCGGGGATCTTGATCCCGTGTATCAAGGAAGTGTATTACACTGTACCATTTGCCTTGCATTTGCCATAAGGCCTCTCATCGTCGAATCTGAAACTTTTGCTGAAGCGCTCTTCCATGTACACATTTTAATGCGATTTATTGCTAATTTAAAGCCAACCGTTCTCTCGAACACTGCGTTTTCCGTGGATAATTCAAATCCCTCATCGTATATTCGAAACTCGTTACGAAATTCACAGTCCTTTTCAATAGCACTCCAAGTGCAAAAAACCCTGAGTATATCGACAAGAAAGCTATCTCTCATCTTCTTGTACCAATGGACGCTCCAAAGGCTTATTTACATCTCTCCAACCACTGGCAACAAGTTTGCTCAAGGTCTCGACGCATCTGATATCTGTCCAAAGCACTTGAACACCTCTTCAGGACAGGATAGACCACATTTGACACACTCCCCGAATCGGAAGGTGTGGATCAACGACACATCGAACCCGGTCTGCGACACATCGACTACATGTGTCAAATTTGAGCTGAGGATGGTGTGCACCAATGTGTCGCTGATTAATGGAAGTGTGTCGCCGTTCGTATTCCCTTGCCAAGTCGGTTATTGCTTCTGCTATGACAAGTGGTTGGTCACATGAGACGAGCCGGCTCGTCCAAATCTTGGCGCCTCGATAATCTTGTCAAGTCAATAATGTTTGAGGTGTGAAAATTAAAATGTGAGCTTAACAATCCGGAAATTTCACTTATCGTCTTGGAGTTTTCTTTTTAACAAAGGGCATAAGCTGTTTATTGAAGCAAGTACTATGGGTACATGATAATTTATGTAGTATATGTGAACGGGCCTACGACTCATCACCCACCTCGGAGGCATCGGCAGGCCCTCTGCGATCACTTCATCACAGTCCCCGTCTGTCTTCAGATTCACTGGGTTGCGAGTCGAGGCTGAGGGTCATCTACACGACATCTTTCGAGTGGCTGGCGGCTTTGCGTACATTGTAATGTGGATATCTGGGGATCTTGGTCTCGATTCGGAGCAAGTGATGAAGCGCAAGGAGCAGGGCCTCTATCCCGGAAATCTGTGCATGATGGGTAAAGGGTTAATAGTTCGGTGCGAGGTTGCTCGAAAACCTACCTGATGCTCCTCCTATTCCCCTTGACCTCACGATTGTATGCATGCGCCACATCCCAGATTGCCGGATTTGTCGTGTCAGAGGACGGTAACATGGTGGTGCAGCATGATGGCGTTCCAAGTCCTACGGCCGTCGTTGTTGTTGTGGTTCTCATGGGTCGTCACCGCCGCCAGCAGTGACGGTGCATAAGCGGGGTGGTGGTGGGAGGGAAGGAAGAGACGATGCTGCCCGATCCGGACAGCTGAGCCGATCCGCAAGGTCATCACGTGGGCGAATGAGTACCGCGACACACATTGTGTCGTGAATTGAAGAAGATTGAGGACGAGTTCGACACTGTGTCGCGCTCATCCTCCTTCTAAATATAGGGAGTGTGTTGCTTTCTGTATATCCTCTCTTCAGGATGGCCCCCATTGGACGAGACGATTTCGCTATATGCCATCGACAATTTCATGGCGCCATGGAAGCTCGAGAGCTTACATTTGGTTAGCGAATGTGAGGGCTGGTACGGAATTACTGACTTCGAATTCCACCACATACCGACTATTGCTGCGGTCCTTCGATGTTCGCCACCTCCCTGTGAGCCTCGAGAAGCTGAAACTCATTCAGTCGGAGCATATGGACGTTTTCTTAATCGCCGCCAAAAAGGTACCGGGTTTTACTGATCGATTGACTCAAGGCGCTCCTAGTATGCATCTCCAGCACGAACGACTATGACTTGAGGCGTCACGACTATATCGATTTCATGACTACTTTAGCAAAGTTCGCGCAGTTACAAGACCTCACTTTGATCCTTGGAGGGCCATCTGCCAACGTCACATTTGGGGATCCACATATACCAGAAGAATCCAGCAACAATATCGGGCTCTCCACTTGATCCCACCTTCCGTCGAGAAACCTCCTCTCCGTTGCTCTACTTCTCTTGGTAGGCTAGCCGACCTTGACAACTGGGTCCAGCATTCCGCAGAGCTAACATGGCTTCCCTCGTTGGACTCCTCGAAAATGGCTGCCAAATTGGTATGACATATGATGCGTTGAAATAACGAACTCCTCCTGTGGAAATCCTTGCTTGAGCGTGTCCAGTAAAAATATAGGCGGAGGATATTTAGCGCCCATACCATACATCTTCCTCAACTCATATTGCTTGTCGCCCGAACAATTTTCTTGATCATTACACAATACAAGTTCTAATATTCATTTTATGTTCCACATCACTGATAGCTAGTATTATACTTGTGAGCTTGGCACTGGAGAGAGATGGACGGCTATAGACTATGTAATTTTTCCGAATCGATCACGCCCTGGACTATGCAGAATAACTAATACTTTAAATTGGTTTGGGATTAATCGAAGAAGCCTGAGTCGTTCCAGTACTTGACCCATTTGTCTGAATCCTCGGGCGTCAAAGGAGATAGATGTGCCAAAGTATTGCTTATGCTCTGCATTTTCGCAATTGCAAATTCGGTTGTTCCAAATGCTTCAGAATCTTTTGACGATATGGCGAGGTGGTCTTGGGACAAATGTTCGAAGAAATCAAGGAGTTTGATGGCGGGCTAAAAACGATCAACTTTTCATGATTCGTATGAAGGAGGAATTCAAGCAACTTACGATTTTAGCCACCTCATCGCCGCTAGCATACGCGCCACGATTTCCCAGCATCACAACCCATTCTTGGAATGAAAGGAAAGGAAGAGAGACCTTGCGTTTTCGTTCCAATGCTTCCTTGATATGCCTCATGGTGGAATTCCATTCGACGGGATTGGGATGAATGATATTCAATGCTGGCGGGTAGCGATCGGCATACGACAGCAAATCCTGAATACAATCCGAGACGGCATTCACTGGAATCCAGGATACCATCTGGATGAAAATGTCAATGAGCTGTCTAGGTCAATCCAGAGGCAAACTACTCACCCCATCAGTAGTCGGAAGAGCCCCAAGGGCAAGACTCGATTTCACCAGAATAGGAACCCAATCTGTGGTTGCCCAAGCACCACTTGCATGAGATCCAGTTATTTGTCCAATTCGAAGAGATGTTGTATTGAGCCCACTAGTGGCGAGAATCTAGTAGAGAGGTTGGTCAATTTTCTAATTCAGCGAAGAGAAATGAGACACTTGCTCGTTCTGTTACATATTTACTTTCGCCATATCCGCTTCCGACCGCATACTTTGTATCCAAAACGAGTTCTTCGGGATAGGGGCCTGCCGTTTGATCCCATGACTGAGCAGCACCCACGGACGACGTGAAAATAAACTTCATATCGGGCGCGTGCGCCCCCGAGCGAGCTAGCTGAGCCAAATTATACGTTCCCCGGATATTGGATTCGAATGACGCCAATGAGAGGTTGAAATCAAGCCTCCAGGCAATATGGATGATAGCATTCACGGATACGCTTAACTGAGACCAATAAGGATTGAGTAGAATCCGACAGACAGAGACATACTTGGGCGTAGACAGACTCGAGCAGTCCCAAATTATTCTCCGAGTAGTCGCTTTCGAGATAAAATAATTTGGGAGATTTCAACAACTCTTCGTCCAACCCTTTGTCACGGAATCGTTTCAAGTGACGCTCAGCCACTGAGCTAGCATCCGCAGAAGGACGGTTCAACGCGTACACCTTGGCAATTCGCGAATCGCGCAAAAGTCCTTCGAGAACTTGCGACCCCAAGTATCCAGTCGATCCGGTGATCAACACCACCACACTATCTCCTTTTCTGCCGCCCGAGTTTCGTACGACATCGTCATTAAAGCTGTATTTTCTGATCATTTGCTCGATATTTTCAACTTGAATCTTCAATTGTCCAGTAGAGTGTGGATCGACTAAAAGCTCAAGAATGCGTGCTGAAAGAGCGTTAACGGTCGGATAGTTGTAGACTGTATTCTGAGTAATGGCCCGGAGAGCGGCTATCCCAGCGTCGCTCTTGATCGATTGTAAAGCGCCCGTGATTCGACGACGCAGAATCGTAGCACTCAAGCTGTTCGGATGTGGCTTGGTTAGATGCTTTTGCAGTCACAAGTGGGCTGTAGCTTACCTATCGAAACCTTGTTCAAACAGGTTCTTCGATGGGACAATTGCGATACCAGGGATCAACTCGCGGGCCTGGTCCACAATCCATTCCGTTACACATTCTCTATTCCAGAGTTGTGGCGGTTTGATCAATTCAGTTGCTTGGATAGATTCGACAGTCGCGTAGCTATTTCTACCGCTCAGCAAGAGAAAACCTTTGCAAAATAAGCGCAGATACGTACAGTTCCTCAATCTCCTCAGCGTAAAGGTTCAAGGCTAGCTTCCTCATCACAGTCCCTTTAGCAGCCCGGGGAAGTGGCTTTCGTCTATCGGAAATCAGGATCATCTCCTTGAATACCTTGCTAAAGGCCGGCGCTATTTTGTTAGCTTCCTCAACGACAGGCCTATCGTAACACAGGTGAATAAGATAAGGGCATTCGACAATCATTAAGACAGTGGACGCACCATACGAGGTTTCGGAATTGAGCAACTTGTTCCAAGTTCTCAACATCAATTTCGTACGCTGAGGCTGGTTCGATAAGCACGCCAGGTTGGTCATGAGCATGACCGAACATCACAACGTCCGTAATGCTTCAAGAAGTCAGTACTATCTATATGCTCTGTTTGAACAATGGTGACGCACTGAGGACTGCTCGTCATGAGGGCTTCCATTGGTGGCGGAACGGTCTTTTCCCCAGATGAATGAATTATCACATCATCTACACGACCGACGCTGAGAATTTCAGGGTTGAGCCAAGTGCAGAAGAAAAAAGTCGTTACGGAAAGGGGACACGCACATTTTCCATAGGTAGTCTTTGGTTGGATGGGGTATGAAGAGGTCTGAAGTCGCATAACCCTTAACATCAGGTAAATTCTCAACTGATACGTGGAGCGCGTCGTTGGTCTGATCAGAATGTCAGATATCAATACAGAATCCAGACCTGGGAACAGAAAAAGAAAAAGATACCGACTAGGATCTGACACTCGTACGTCCCATCGCCCTGAGGGACCCATCGAACATTGTATCTGGCACCAAATTCCATATATTCCCAGTCCTCCTCGTCACCTTTCTTAGTACTAGAGGCGGCGGGGGCTGCAAACTCGGTTGCTCCATAAAGACACTGCAACTTAACGTCGCTCGCCCTCAGGATATGACCAATTTTGGGACTGAGTGGACCTCCACCATATGCCTGCGAAGCAAGTTGTCACATTTTAAGGCAGTCTTTCAATCAGGAGACATACCACGAGATCCAGGCGACTTAGAACATCAATCGCTCGCTTGTCTTGTGCCCATACCTGAAGAAAAGCTGGTATAGCCATAATTGCATTAATGCGAGTCCTCTCCAGATGGTCCAAAATACTGTCTGGAGTAGGAAGCGGAGGCACCATCTCGGCCGTTTTCACGACGGGAGGAAAGAGAGCGACGATAGTGCCTGAAAATAATGGCAGGAGGGTTTGCATGACGAACCCCATAGCATGAAAGGGCGGCAGGTGCATGCCTGCTGCTCTTACACGTGCGAGTGGGGTCTCAGGTTCTCGTCGGAAGAAAAGGCAAGCAGCTAGGATTTATGTCAGCAAACATAGATAACATTGGAGCATACACTCACGGGCTGCGGCAAATTCAACGAGTGTTCTATGAGTTTTTGGAATTGCCTTCGGAAGGCCTGTGCTCCCAGACGAATGGGCGTATAGGGCAATATCATCTAGGTCGGGTGTTCGATCGTCTGCGGGGTAATGCGCGAATGAATCCATTTCATCGTGGATTGGGTTCTCCAAAAATTCCGGGAAGAGTTGGAATAGGCTCGGAATCTCTTTAATTACCAAATCATAATCTGGATCTGTCGACTTGAACTCATTTGCCACGTTATCGGCAAGGTCCTTGAGAGTACGGTGAGTGGTAAAAATATAATGGCAAGACGTCTTTTTGAGAAGGTGGGCTACAGCTGCCGCAGTGTTTCGTGGGGAGATGGGAAATGGCTTTCAAGTCGTGATCAGTAACTATTAGCAGTTTTCCAGCTAAGACACTCACAACAAGTCCCGCACTCATCATACCAACTAGAATGGTTTGGTAGACTAGTGTGTCTGCAAGGGCGATTAAAGCCACAACTGGCTTGGCCGATGCCTCGAAGCTGATGCCGAGGGCCTGACGGACACGGTGGCATGCCCTCACGAATTGACCATAAGAGACTTCCGTGACCTCCTCCTTTCCGTCTTGGCTAAAGACGTACATGGGGAGGTCTGCATTATGCTTCCAGTGAAAGGCGAGTGTCTCTGGCAGGGTGAGGCAACCGTCTAAAGGTGGGCAGATAGGGTTTCTGAGGTTGACTGACATGATATCGTGAATGGTCCTTGAATGGCTAGTGTTAAGACTCGATATCGCCTTTATATATAACAATTATATCTCAGAATGTCAGAGCGACGGCGACGGTAACGGATGATCATGATTTGGGCAAATATAGCTTACCGTCTGCCGGAAAAATCCTCCTACAGTCCAGAGGTCTGTTGCGCACCCACACACAAAAATAGCATGGCTGATAGCATTGGCGTGACGCTATCACTGTCTCCAGTGGGGATAAGTAACATCTAACGAAGTCCAAACTCCGAGTGTGGCGATGATTCCGCACAGATTCGATCCGTGATGGAAATGAATTCTCGGAAAGCTTGTGTAGAGGACTTCTGTAACGAAGTCCTCTTTGAAAACGACTCACGATGAACTGAGCGGAGTGTCCGACCGTTTCGTGTTTTGAAACTTCGTGTGTCATTGCCAATCACCAACGACGAGTCATGTGGATGTTTCGCGATAATATTAGACTTTCCAAATGGGCTGCAGGATGTAAAAATGGCCAGTTAATCTGTCAGAAATGACAAGTAGAATGGGTAATTGTCACCTTCATCCCACGTATTTCTCTTGAAGAATTTTCTGAGTGAGGAATACACAAACTCTTTCTTCAGCCGTCCGGCACTTCGTCTCATTTCCTTGCCTTCTTCCAGCGACATTCGTCGATAATTTGCTTGATTTCAGCTGAGGATAGGCTTCATACCATGTTCGCTGTTTCTGATTTCGATGACTCGATTGCGACATTAAGGTTCTCACTCAGATGTGCCGTTTGAGCGCCGGGCTGGTTGCCTTCAAAGGGCCGGCATATTCTAAGGAAAGAGATCGAGATGAATATTTGTAACTGAGAAACACTGACCTGGGAAATGCAAGTTCCGCATCAATTTTTGCCGGCGAAGATAGCCTTGTCATATTCCTCGTATTTTATCGTTTTTACAGCCGTGACATCCATATCCTAATGCTTTTTTGAGTGAAATGAATACTTTAGATTCCATCTTTGATAACCAGATGGTTGTGAAACAATTTACCTCCAACTTGCCTTCCACACGCAATGTTGTCAAGCTCCAGACTTGTCCAAGATACCCTCAGTCTCCACACCCCGCACACGTGGTTACGGAGCTGTTAGGGATGATCATCAGTGATAACGGTGAGAACCTGGGAAAAAAGGCTTCAGAGTTCGAATACCAAAATGCGCACTCCTTCAAAGCCTCGTTTCCAAATCATGCTTCAAAAATTGGACTCGAAATTGAGCAAAGCTAAACCTAGTTCAAAGCCACTCGAAAATGGCCCAAAAATGCACATAGGGTCCTAAAAGTAGGATTCAGACTTCCCGAAATCTTCAAAAAGGACGTCGATTGCTCACCTAAAGTCGTTGGAAGCAATGCTCCAATTGTTCTTGTGATAGCAGATGCTTAGCCTCCAGCTTGCTGATGCAAGTCCGAGAACTTTAGCTGGTTCTCGGCGAACTTGGGGTCCAGTTCAAATGCAAAACCTGTCAGGTGTGGGATATCACTTCTGAGCCTTATGCGGGGTCCTTATCTGTGCCAGTAGTGCAGCCCAGAGCCAAAAAGCAATTGCGATCTGGATATCGTTTGGAAGTCCGAATAAGAGGATGCGAATGAGTCTTGAAGGAGTTGAAGCTTTGAAGCTCGAAGGTCAAAGCCGCGGCGTTCCGAACACTCGAATGTACTGTAACTCTTGCCGAACAAGACAAACTAACTTTCGGGCCGGTGATTTCTTTTGGACAAAGGTGACAAGCCTAAGCCTACCTCAGGCTCTAGGCTCCACAGACGCTGGTAAGTGCAAATGACCCTCGTTGACCACGATACCGTAAGTCCTCGATTGAAACAATGGAAATGATTTATTGAAGCTATTTTTACAGTTCCTCAAGAACTTGACCGCTCTTTTCGAGTCGACGAAGGACAATGGTTCAATTTGGCTCACACATAAACGTTGTGTGTAACCCACATTCACCTCCCTCATTCTCAGATGTCCTGATCTTTGTACCTTCTGACTCCCAGTAATTCACGATGGAGAGGATGCTATAATGAGAGAAGAAGGCGCTTCCGATACACAAGAATACCCATGTCTTGTGCGAGTGACCGATGGCAAATCGACCAAGTTCTCAGCCAAAGTTCGTGACCATCTATCCTCCATCAATTAAACGAATAAAGAGCTTTCTGTAGGTTGAACCTGGCGAGTTATTGAAATTCCAAGCGCACTATGGATCTCTGCTCAAAGCCTCCATGACCACCCTTCGCAAACGCGACAAAAAGCGGGAGAAACTCCATGCAGAAGAGGCAGCAAAACGGAAGAAGAAGATGACCGAACCTATCGTGTTGGACGGCAACAAACGAGGGAAGGGCAGACGGCAGCGTCAACGAAAGGTGAAGGCATTGTTGAAGCAGCAGGAATCGCAGAAAAAGCATCAGGAAAGAGAGGAGGCAAGAGGAAAGGCTGATCTTGTTGTATGAGTGAGTCAAAATTCTTGGAAATTATCTGGCTTCGAGTTCTCATGTCGACGACCCCAGATAGGTCTTTTTTCATAATACTGTATCATAGATAAACCTTGTTACCCGATCTCCTGGCATGGGTGGATGAGTTTGTGATCACAAGGGCCGGTATAGGCTGATAAACCGATACAGCGATACATTGGCATTCTCATGGCCTTTTGTCTTTCAACTCGCTTAAACAAACATCGATGAACTAATGATGTATTTTCCAATGTACAGAACCAACATAATCTCCAATGTACAGAACCAACATAATCGCGTATGAATGTATGGATAGCTTCAGAAACCTATATGTCCGAAATGAAGATTGTGACAGTGGGGTGAAAAAAAAGCACGATGGGATACTGAGGACAGCAAAGAGATGCAAAAAACAAAAGGAGAAATAGAGAAAGTGGGAAGGAGAGAACACGGAAAGAAGGCTCGATGTTCCGAGAGGAGTCTACCTATGCAAACGATGTAACCATCATGGAACCAACTTACACCTCATAGGAACAAAGAGGAGGAACGACACGAACTGTCACGACCACGGATTGGCATTAAAGCCATCCATTGTCGACTTCTTCTTTACACCAAGGGGCGGTATACTCCAGGAATCACTTTGCACCCCCGACGAACCGACGATTGACCCATCGGAGGTTCCAAATGACAACGACGGAGCCTGTGTGATATTAGATGCGAACGGGTTGAGAATGGATGGCGGAGAAGGCATGGAATATGAAGGTCGAGTTGACGAGGAAGGAATGTGGAGGGAAGACGTCGAAGCGTCCCACGTCGGGATGATATCGTCGGGTAGTGAAAGTGAGTTGGTCGTAGTACGTGCAGAGTAAGCAAACCCAGGCTCATCAAAGTTGTTAAAGGAGGGCTTGGCCAATGACGAGCTAGAGTACGAAGTCGAAAGAGGATACGAGGCATTGTTCTCATCTAATCTCGAAGACGCAGAGAACGAGCGCGAGAAGGATAGCGTCAGATCATCGCGAGTGGAATAATCCACAGGACTAGACGAGGTCTCTTGCGGTTGCTGGAGATTTCCATGACCATCCAACGAAGATGACCTCGCGTTGACGTTTATATCTGGGACTTGTACAGGTGGGGTTGACTGCGAGCGCACTGAAGGAGAGGCCATTGGAGGGGTACCCAGTCGACCTAGGATGAAGTTGGCTGGCGTTCGTGGTGCTTGGGAAGATTTACTTGAATCATGCTCGACCTCTTGCAAGACGTTCTTGATAGCATTGAGGTCAAAGCCAGCGTGCAGTGGCAAATTTGAAGAGGACGCCGAAGGGTCATTGGAGGGTGTGGATGGTCGTGATGGCACCGGCGTGTTTCTCCCAGATCCTGGCAGCTTTAACGGTTCTGGTCTGGGCGAAGCGGAAGGATCAGCAGACGAAGAACCCATTCGCGGAGGAAGGTCATCGTCCGCCTCAGCAGCGGTCGTAGAAACGGCTTTGCTGGCAGGCCCATCGGGTTGTTGCTGCTTCTTTACATTTGCAAATGTCGCGGTTGAGGGCGGCCTAGAAACATACTTCTGTGGGGCGGTGTTTGTCTTCTTCTGGGAAAACCACCCAGATTTCTTCTGTGTATCTTCCTCCCTGACCACAATCCTATCTTCGGTGAAGTCAGGTTCCTATTTGACAAGAACAGAAAGATCGATCAGTACAGATGTCCAGCAGGTATCAATACGATGAATGTACCTCAGGTTCATCGAAGAAATCAGAAAAGACAGGAAAACCCAGCTGGTCTAGGATCAGAGGCATGAATGTACGATAACTCATATGTCCAGCAATCTTGTCCGTCACATCAACATTCTCCAGCCCTGGCACACCTTCAATTGGCCGCAACCCAGCAACCGTGCCCACAGTACCACTCGAAGCTCTAAACAAATAGTTGAGCACCCAGTCGTTCCTCGCGTAGGCGTTTACATATCTGCCAGACACGACTGAACGGGTCTCAATCCATGTCTTCTTCGAAACAGTAAGCGTTGCGCCAAGAAGGAAGACGTCCTGCACGATTCCAAATTGTTTTTGCTTTGCGAGTTCAAGAAGAGCGTAAAAGATCACACGGGCACCAAGAGAGAACCCGATGAGGGTGATGGGGCGGACACCGAGGTTGCGATTAATGAGAACATCAGCGAGGACGCGGCCTGCAGCTTTGGCTCGATCAAGGGCGTTGCTCCACGGGTTATCGATAAGATACCCGAGTTTTGTTAGAACTGAACGGAAACAAGGAGATTAGTAAGGTGTTAAGGTAATATAAGCTGACGTACTGATAGGCCATTGCAGTGCAGACATCAAACCCGTCATGATAGTTGCTTGCAGAACTGTCATTCCAATCTGCGACAACACCTCTCCTGTTAAGATTTTCAGGGCACTACCCGTTTCCCTGATCATCTCCGGCTCCCAGAGTACACTGAATACATCTCCGACGATGGGATCCAAAACGCTAAACGGTAGCCGAACGTCGTCGTTCGTCCCATTCATGAAACTTGACCAGAAGGTTAATGAAGCTCAACACGAAATAAGCGATGTTGAACCTACCCTGGGACAGTGAGAATGCAGTTGACGCGTTTATTATTATGAAGCGGTAGGATGTCAAAGGTCCGGACTTGCTGCGTTCTGTTGATCATCCCACGAACCGCTATGCCTGACCCAGTCAAGATACCGCCTGTGGTGATCACCGCTGCACCAGCTGTACCGCCTAAGAAGGCTGAAGTTCCTGTAACTCCAACTGTTGTGAGGGCTCCAGCCAATCCCAGTCCAATGACAGGAGCAAGGAGGCCAGCTGAAAGGCCGATAACAAGACCACCACCTACAACGATATTCATACCATAAGCAGAGGCTGTATGAGAAATTGCGAAGGACTTACCGATTGTGGCCAAACCTAGCATCATATATCTCCTCTTATTCCCGGCCTTCCGCGCGCCTTCTACGAGAGCCTGTTGCTCTAATGTTTCTATGTCTTCTTGAATCTCTAGAGCCTGAGTAACCCGACTCTCGAACTTCACCACATCCAACCACCCAAGGCCTAACTTGAACGCAACTTGCTCCAGTAGGACTCTTGATCGTGCATCATACACACTGTCAGCGATGAGGATAAGGAATAAGTCACAGAGTACAGTCCAGCGGATGTCTAAAGTGACGTTTTCGTCTGTCGATGAAAGAGAAGTGGACACTCCGGGCATGGCGGCTGTTGAGCTCTCTTGGAAGACTTTGGTGGTCCTCGGTATTTGCTTGAGATGCCTCCCCTCCGTAGTTGGTTTCGTCTCCGTTGGGCTAGATACCTCGGGTGTATGATGCATTTGAGGTGACATTGTCGCAGTAGGTGTCTTGTTGCCATCTTCTGGAAGCGGCTCGTTCACGAGTGTCTGCTCCGATATTGATTTATCATCGTCAGAGTCAATAGGATCAGGGTGGTTGTTAGCGACGTCCTCTGCTTTTCTGCGTGCTTCCTCTGGATCGTATTCCGGATTCGCGACGGTGTGTGTGGTCATCAAAGCCGGTACAAGATCACTCGCTATCACCCCATGCTCCGCCAAACTCTCGATCATCTTCTGCTCTGCGGATCCAAGCTATTGAGTCAGACAGTGGCAATGGAGACTGTGAGCAGCCTCACCTTGGGTTTCTAGCTCCATATGATAGTACAACCGTCCCATGATCTTCAGAGCCCAAAGCTCCATATTCGCGATCGACGCTTTGAGCTCTTTCCGGTGGACTAACTTCAGGCTCTGCACCATCTCCCGAGTAGTAAGCGCACACAGTCCGACATATGCGATCCTCTGTGCTTCCGTGAGCAGGTTCTTCGTCTGCTGCATCTGGCTGAGCGGGGTCATGGCCTTGTCTTCGTCGAAGAGGTATCGCGTGCGGAGATGGACCTCGTCTACCTCATCCTCCTCATTGACTCTCAGGCGCGTATACTCGCTCTCGTTCTGATCGAGCTTCGAGCGCCATTCATTGCCCAGATCATCCACATCTATAAGGTTGCCTGTAGCATTGGCGGCGGTCTGTGCTTTAGCGGAAGACTGGTAGTGGTATTTCTTCTGGTCCTCTTCGTCTAGCCCACTTGCAGAAGTGTCTTCTCTGATAACAGGCATATCTTGCCACCCATCGTCATCGTCATCAAAGATATCCTTCGGAGGTGGAAACGAGGACACTGGCATCGCGGGAGTTGCTTGACCTCGCACAGGTCGTGGATACTGGACCTGAGTTCGAAATTAAATTAAATTATTATTACATAAATAAGTTAAACAACGCCCTGCCGATTCTTCGGCAAAGATGCCGAGGTATTGCATACCCGAATCGAAAACGTATTCAACTAAGCGCCCGAGTTTTGAGCTACAGGTCCAAGTCAGAGATCAACAACGGCATCTTATAGATAAGACGTTGATGCTGAGTGACAAGGACAAGATGGGACGCTGTGCTATTATCTGCCGTCCGCTATAGAAGGTGCTAGTGAATTTATATTGCACGGAGTGGAGGAGTAAGAATACTGGTAATGCTGGTAGTGATAGGTATGGAGAAAGAATTGGACATAGCGTTCTTGCCTGGACTCAAATCTGCCTCTGGAGTCTCTGTCTCCTTGGCTCCGCCCGTCTTACGCCCCTCTCACATCGGGACTTGAGCTTGAGTTCGAGATCGCTGATCAGGCATATGTCTTGACGTCCTCCGCAGACGGCCCGACAGGCTCATCCGACGCAGCAAGATTGCACTGGTGGAAGGCGCGCACCTGATCAGGTGCGAACGCGCCAACAACAGTATGCAGGACGCCTCGGTTGTGGAACAGAACGAAGTCATTCTCGCGCCTAAGTCGAGGAATACGATCAGCGATAGATTTTATATTAGCTATAAGAATTGGTGTACCAGTCGTGTGGGTAGACGAGCTATTGGAAGGAACAAGCAGTTGATTGGTTAGCAATAATGGGAAAAATAAAGGCGAGTAACATACAGAAGGAGCGATACCAGGTCGTTGCATTCGGTAGAGGATCCCCCGGACTTCTTTGAGGTCGGTGAGATGGGCACCATCAGGGTAAAGAGCACCCTCGCGGTCTGCGCCTTCAGGAAGAGGGTCAACGATGAGCTCCTTCACACCGCAAGGATGGACTTGGAAGTGCAGGTCGTTGGTTACAGGATTTTTCCAGAGCTGCCAATGGGCAAAGGAAGACTCGAGTCAGCAGGCGTCAAGTCCCCGTCATAGGCAGAACATACCACTGGCAAGATCTTCAACTTGGACTCGTCCCACTCCGGAAGCTCCTCCAGAGGAACTTCGAGGCCCTCCGATTCGATACCGAGGCCAGTGGACATGGCGCGGGCAGGAGCCATCCAGACATACGGGTGGGGCGCGTACTTGACCTTCGAGCGAACCGCGAGGCTCTTCAGCTCCTTGGGTAGGATATCGAACATAACCTTGCCCGAGACGAACGCCGTTGTGCCGAGCGGCACCTCGAGCTCGTCGCCTGTGCCATCATCGTACCTGCACACCTGCTTGTCCCCAGCGGGTACGGTGATGCCGTAGAGCGTGGTGACCCTGGGCGGGTTGAGGTCGTACAGCGCGGCGTCGATATGCCATCTGTAGAAGCGAGTGACGCCTTTGGCCGCGTCTTCTGGGGAGACGACGGTCTTGTGGAAAGTGGTGTGGCTGGGGTGCTTGAGACGCACCTCAGCGAGCCCCTCGTGGTTGTAAACCATGCCATTGCCGATGAGCTGGACCTGTGGTACGGAGGGTATGGTTTTGAGGTCAGGGTGGAGGATGGACTTCTTGGTCTCGCCGGTCTTGTTGTTGCCGTGGCCATAACTCTCGGACTGGGGGTCGAATGCCTGCAGATAGGTGATCAGGTGTGCGGCAGAGTCAAGAAATTGGACGAAATGGACCTTGGTAAGGGCGTATTGCTGAGCAGGAGTGACCTTTGCATCTCTGAACAGTAGAGCGCCATGCTAGTGACATTGATACCATCTCAGTATACAATATGTGTCCAACGCGAGAAACGTTACGACCTACCTTGTACAGCGCCTCTTTTATCTCCTCGAACTCCTGGGGGGTGAAGTCGGCAGGGTTGATGCCCTTGACCTCGCGACCAAAGTCAGCGAGCTTGGAGGCATCGGCAGAGGCGGGAAGAGGAAGAGGAACGAATTCAATGGCCATTGCTAAGTAGTAGATAAGATGGAGTCGAAGGTGCAACAAGATCCGGAATGTAATCGCCCATTATTTATCGAACGCCGAACGGAGCTGGAGCGAGTCAGCCATGTGGTCCTGACAGGATAGAGGAAAATGTAGATCACGATATGCAAGTCCTCACATGCACCCCGTAAGACAAGAGCTACAGAAACAAATGTCCTGACAAATCTCTGTCTTCGAATCAGAGATAGTTTCGAGGATGATAATAGGTCGAGGAATCAAAGAGCATGAATTCAGTCGTGCATGGTTACTAGTTAAGACAAGGACTTGACAAGCCATCTTCTTACACCAAACTTCATACATAAACAACTGATAAGCAACCCCTTATCGACTCCCTTATCTTATCTTATCGACGACCAAGTTGAATATCAATTTAAAGCTTACGTTCTATCGTTTTCAAGAATTTACACGGCCGAGTAGCAAGAATCGAGAAACATTATTTATAGACTGCCAGATCATCATCCAACACCAAAGGTCGATTGAGGTGGACAATTTTTTGCCGTTCTCTTGAAATGGATTCACAAAGTGGCATAGAGTTCATGGATATTTTTTGCGTGGATGCATGAGCATAAAGCAGTATAATGGGTGACATACAACCTGTATGCAAGAGCGTGATAAAAGGCAAACCAGAAAGGAAAATGAAGAATCGAATTCCATCTAGATTGTTGTCTCGTAACGAACGGGCACGATCGTCTGGGGGGCGTTCTGGGCGGTTGAGACGGTGCGTGCTTCCCGAGGGAGGGCAGGGATGCGTCGGAGGTTGATCCGCTCTGAGGCACAAAGTTCCATCAGTTTTATAGATCGGATTTTATGGGCAACTACTCACCGCCCTTCTCCTTTGCAACAACGTGCGCATCGTGGTTCGCCTGCACTCTGTCCAAGAACTCCTGACGGCACTTTGAGTGACGGACGTGCTCGACACGGAGGTTCACTCGCTTCTCCATATAGCGGTTACCGACAACCTTGTACACAATGACACCGACGGCGGAGGGGGTGACATTGTAGACAATACCGGTGCGGCTGGTAAAGTCCAGAGTCTCCCATTAGTGCCGCACATTAGCAGTTAAGATGATCGGACATACCCATGGTAGTACTTGTGGGGCATACCCTTTTGTTGAGCAGCGTTCGCCTTGATATCGACGATGTCTCCTACATGGTAGTTGATGAGAAAGGTGGACAGCTTAACGGGGCCGTGATCTGCATAATACCAAAGGTCAGAGTTTAACACTCCTGGATCGACAAAGTCAAGGCGTACCCTTGAAGCCCCGCTTGAACATATGGCGCGTGCGCGCGCGGTAACCGAATGAATGAGGCATCTTGAGGACTATCCATACCCCACAATCAATACTGCCCGACGATGTAGACGACGGAAAGGGACTCACATCAGGCGTTGTCGTTGGCCTATCCGGTGTCGAGAGCAAGCAGAATTTGGTGTGGACCGGGAAACGCCGAGTGGCTGGCTCGGTTCTGTACAGTTGTGGCGGTGCACGAAAGCCTAATCTATTTGGCTGTCTTTGGCGCTCCCGCCCAATTGGACTCGCCAGGCGTGTTTTGCCGTCGTACTAACATCTTCAAGACTACTCCGTCGTCGTCCTCAAAATGCCCAGGTAATGTCCTCGCCATCCGTTTTATAACTAATGGTATTAATGGGTCTTACAGGGCCCCACGGAACCACAGCAAGACGTGAGTTACACTCCCTTAGATTTCTTCAAGATCCACTTTTGTGGAGGGTGAAAGCAGTTGTGCTGACAAGCCAATGCTCCCCATTGTTACTCTTGTAACTTTACAGCTACAAGGTCCCCCGTCGTCCCTTTGGATCGGCCCGTCTCGATGCCGAGCTGAAGGTATCGTACCTCCACTTCTTTTCCCAGTTCACTGACATATAACTGGAAAAAAATAGCTCGCCGGTGAATACGGCCTGCGCAACAAGCGTGAAATCTGGCGTATCGCTCTCATCCTGTCAAAAATCCGTCGTGCTGCCCGTGAGCTGCTCAAGCTCGACGACAAAGACCCCAAGCGTCTCTTCGAGGGTAACGCCCTTATCCGCCGTCTCGTGCGCATCGGTGTGCTTGACGAGAGCCGCATGCGTCTCGATTACGTGCTTGCCCTGAAAATCGAGGATTTCCTGGAGCGCAGGCTGCAGACTCAGGTGTTCAAGAGCGGATTGGCTAAGAGCATCCATCATGCTCGTGTTTTGATCAGGCAAAGGCACATCCGGTGCGTAAATGGTTTTTTTTGCATGTTTCTTGATAATTTATCTATCTGCAGCGTCGGCAAGCAAATCGTCAACATCCCATCCTTCGTCGTTCGTCTCGACTCCCAAAAGCACATTGACTTTGCCCTCACCTCTCCCTATGGAGGAGGCCGCCCTGGTCGCGTCAAGCGCAAGCGTGCCGCTGCTGCTGCCAAGAAGGAGGAGGGGGGTGATGAGGAAGAAGAGGAGTAAACTAGTCGCCGCCAACTCGTCACTCTTATGCCTTTGTTGTATAGTATGCCATCGACTCTATGCTATCCATGATGCATGCGCCTACTCTTGCATACTTTTTTTCTTTCAGGAAATACAAAATCTTGGAGGCAATCTCAGAAACTCATGAATGTGAGTCAAGCAAGGTATAGATGAGGTTTTAAGATACATCAGGCTATATCGACTACGGGGTATTATTCGAGGGATCGAATATTGGGAATGGATGCGCCTGAAATGATCATTAACGTGAGTACCATTCTTGACGAGACACGTCTCAACGAAACACACCTCTGTGTTGAAAACGTGTCCTTAATGCATGCACAGGCATCAGTTTCAACTTGTTAATAGAAGACCGAAGACTCACGATCCAACGGTATCACATCCGAGCTATCGAACAGAAGGTAGAGATACTTCAACGTCTCACTCTACAACACCCATACACATCAGCCAAGCCAAGTCTAAAGAACAATAGAAATGAACGCACCAAGAAGAATGTCTCCATCTTGTCTTCTTGACGCGCCGGGTTCTCGTCCACGTTGATAATAGTGGCGTATCCACCGCTCTCGACACGACAGTGTTTCTCGATGGACTGGAATATCTGCCAGCCTTGGTCGCGGTAGCGCTGGTCGCCTGTGAGGCGGTATGCAAGGAAGAGGGACTCGACGGTCTCGGGGCGGAGCATGTATCGGGCATCGTATGGCGGGAATTCGCCGATTCTAGACGACACGAAGAGTCGATAAAGTTGGTCTATATGAAGATAGATGGAAAACTCACGCTGCGCCCTTGATGTACCAGTCCGGAGGAGCGTTGGGATATCCATCCATACCATCGCTGGGTACTCTGAAATAGATAGTTTCAGGAGATAGGCCTCTGTACAGCGGTCAACGTGGCGCGTTCACTGCTGAAATTAGATAAAAGTAGGCGCACGTAGCGGTATCGTGTGTATGCATGCAGGTCTTGACGAGTTCGACGCCCGTCTGCCAGTCCCTTTTTCCTTTCTCGGAGAGCTCCTCGGGACGCGGAGGGACAGAGACGGGGTGCGTCAACGCGCCTGTGCGAGTCGCGCCGAGCATGAGGGAGCCACCAATGAAGCACACGAGGTGGTCTTGCTTCGGGGTCAGTCGCCACATACTTGATGAATGAGGTTTCATTAGCTTCGATTGTTCATAGCAAGGATCGAGGGACAGTTTGAGAAGGATGTGCTTACAGCTCTCCGTCTGGACCGTTCTCGGGCACTAATTCAGAGGTGTAGATCATTTTGTTGCCCATGCTGTGTTGGATTAGGTGGCTGTGGATTGCGTCCATTGCGTCCTCATACATCTGTTCAAGTAAAGAAACCAGTTAAACGAGTGCTTATGTCCCAGAAGGGCACTTACATCACGGTAGATGTCTTCCGAGTTATTCTGCTCAAGTAAGACAACAAATCAAAAGGGCGCGTCCTGAACAAAACTTACAGTCTGAAGGTATTGCTTCCTATTGGTCAACACGGTCAATACAGATATCACTGAGAATCAAAACAGAAAAAGATTTACAAGAGGTACTCGTAGAAAGAATCCCCACGAGATCCAAGGCGGATCACAGAGGTGTGATATTCGCCGTCATCGATACTGCATAGGCGTTGAAATAAGAGAGAATGGTCTTGAGCGTGTGCATGACTAACCCCATAAATATTGAGGCCAACCCATGAGGGAGTCGAGCCTTCTTTATAACTTGCATAACCTGTTTACAATTTTTAGTCATTACCTTGACTGGTGAAGAATAACACCAGAAGTAACATACCTTCACCACCGCTTTCCAATATTCATCGTTGCCAGTTAAATAGCTTAGATAGCGGAATTCGAGTTGGAGGGTGCCAATTTCAGCTACGCTTGACAGCCCTGGGAAGTCTTCGGTGTGGTATCCTTTCTGCTGCGCCAGATTGATGACAGGAAGTGGTATGCCGGTCGCGGTATCGAACACGGGCATCATCCTATCTGCTAGCTCTGTAGCCTTCTCTAAATAGAGTTTGTCTCCTCCGGATAGATAGTATGCAGAGAGCAAGCCGCCGAGAACTCTAATCGTGGTCTGTCATGGAGTCTAGGGTAAGTAGAGCATGGCCCCAAGATTCAGACAAGACGTACCTCAAAAGTGCTGAAATTATCGTCCCGCTCAAACGTCAGCTTTTCGGCCACCCATTTCCTGGCACGAGCGTATTCGTCCTGAAGCCCCATTATTTGCATGGTGTCGAGCACGTCTACCACCATGTAGCCGATTCCTCCTGCTTTCGTAAGGTTGGAACCTCTTTTGTCCAGGGGATGATATTCGTCGTCACCCATCGCATTGCTTTCTATAATTAGGGGCTATATTCAAACTTGGACAGCACCTTTAATAATTGTGCTTACCATAGGCATGCCACGAGTGCTGATGAAGGGTGTCAATACTGTTAGACGCTGAATTCGTTCGCAGATTTCTGTACGCACCTTAAACGCTGCAACTATAGCATCTCGTTTTTCAATATCAGCTGATAGATATGTTATTACAGGCTGATGAGCTACCGGAGCTGCATCATAGTGTTCTGAGAATCCAATCCATTCTTCAAGAAAGTTTGTAACGACTGTAGGGTTCTGTGAATCGACATTGAGATACTACTCCGAGTCGTATATCGTAATTGAATAAAAGCTTACCAAATAGAAATAGATAGCAACCGCAATTAGTACAGGGATCCAAACGAATGCCGTTGAGAAAGATGAAGTCGGAGCGCCAGCATTCGCGCCCTACGTCGGAATAAGAATAGGTCATGAGAGTTTGTTGCCCTGAGTCGGGATGAAATGAACAGACCTCTTTCTGCTTGGTCGGAGTACCGTTTGTCTTTTTAGGAGAATCCTTCCTCGCTTTTTTGCGTGGACGAGGGTCGCTCATGAGACTAGTGCTGGTCGTTGTCTTCCAACGGAGTTGGGGTCAAAGTTACATACTCCCCGAAGTCAAGGTACGGTCTCCACTCACGCGCACGTGGCGTCGTGATCAACTGGGACCGGGGACCAGCGATCATGCATCATGATCAAACTGTTTTTCTGTGACCATCGTCTTGTCAGAAGCAAACGTGTTCCTATATGTTTATAGATAATTTCTACAAGTCGTTATTTTAGAAAAGACTCCTGATCGGAGCAAATGCTCGAAGCTTCTCCAACTACTAGTCGTCGAAAAAACCCGCATTGTTCCAGTACTTGAGCCATCTATGCGCATGCTCAGGCGTTAAAGGGGGCAACTCTGCCAATGTCTTGCTAATGCCTTTCACTTTTTGCGTCGCAAATTCAGTTGAACCGAAAGCCTCTGCATCTTTTGATGAGATGGTCTGGTCGCCATTGTATAACCCTTGGAAGAAATCATGGAGCTTGATGGCAGGCTACAGTGATCATTAGCTGTGTCCTTCGTGTGACGGAACGGTTTCGAAACGTACAATCTTCACCAAGTCATCGCTGTTAGAGGATGCACCGCGTTTTCCAAGGATCGTAAACCATTCTTGGAAGGAAATGAGAGGAAGGGAAGTATTACGCTCTAGTTCCAATGCTTCCCGAATATGCTTGATGGTGGCATTCCATGGGACAGGATTGGGATGAACAATATTTAAAGCCGGTGGATAGCGCTCAGCATAGAATACTAAATCCATTAGACAGTCCGAAACGGAATTCGTTGGAATCCAAGTTATATTCTGCATGGGAAATAACTGAGCCAACTACAAGTTATCTGTAAGTGAATCACTCACCCCATCAGCAGTCGGTAGAGCTCCAAGGCCAAGACTCGATTTAACCAGAATAGGAACCCAGTCAGATGTTGCCCAAGCTCCGCTTGTATGAGATCCAGTTATCTGACCAACCCGTAGAGATGTAGTATTGAGCCCACTAGTGGCGAGAATCTAATAGGGAAGCTGGTTAACTTTCTAATTCAGAGAAAATAAATGAAACACTTGCTCGTTCCGTTACATATTTACTTTCGCCATATCCACTTCCGACCGCATACTTTGCATCTAAAACGAGTTCTTCGGGGTAGGGCCCTGCCGCTTGATCCCATGACTGGAGCGGCACCCACGTGACGACGTGAAAATAAACTTCATATCGGGCGCGTGCGCCCCAGAGCGAGCTAGCTGAGCCAAATTATACGTTCCCCGGATATTGGATTCGAATGACGCCAATGAGAGGTTGAAATCAAGCCTCCAGGCAATATGGATGATAACATTCACGGATTCGCTTAACTGAGACCAATAAGGATTGAGTAACATTCGAGAGGCAGAGACATACCTGCGCGTAGACAGACTGGAGAAGTCCCAAATTATTCTCCGAGTAGTCACTCTCGAGATAAACTAATTTGGGAGATTTCAACAACTCTTCGTCCAACCCTTGTCACGGAATCGTTTCAAGTGACGCTCAGCCACTGAGCTAGCGTCCGTAGAAGGACGGTTCAACGCGTACACCTTGGCAATTCGCGAATCGCGCAAAAGTCCTTCGAGAACTTGCGACCCCAAGTATCCAGTCGATCCGGTGATCAACACCACTACACTATTGCCTTTCTGCCGCCCGAGTTTCGTACGACATCGTCATTAAAGCTGTACTTTCTGATCATTTGCTCGATATTTTCAACTTGACTCTTCGATGCTCTAGTGGAATTGGGATCGGCTAACAGTTCAAGGATGCGTGCCGAAAGAGCGTTAACGGTTGGATAGTTGTAGACTGTGTTCTGAGTAATTGCGTGGAGGGCGGCTGTCCCAGTGTTGCTCTTGATCGATGTAAAGCGCCTGTGATTCGGCGGCGCAGCATCGTGGCGCTCAAGCTATTCGGATGGAGCTTTTAGACGCTTTGCAATAGCAACGAACAACGGCCTACCTATCAAACCCTTGCTCAAACAAGGTTTCTGAAGCTATAATTGTCCTACCAGGGCTTAAATCTCGAGCTGATCTAAAATCCACTGAGTTACGCCCTCTCTATCCCAGGCTCGCGGGGGTCTATAAGCTCTGTCGCTTGTACAGATTCTACAGTTGCAAAGCTTTTCTCAAGGTCAAAAAGAAATCTTCCAAGGATCAGGATGACTACGTACAGTGCCTCTATCTCCTTGGTGTAAAGATTTAAGGATGCCTTCCGGAGAACGGTGCCTTTACCCGCGCGGACAAGAGGCTTTGTCCTGCCTGTAACGACTATCATCTCCTTAAATATCTTACTAAATGCGGGCAATGTTGTTTGCGTTGTCAATGACTGGCCTAAGATATGTAGATCAGAGATGATGGCCACGGGATGGAAGTACAAGATAGCAGGCGCACCAAACGAGGTTTCTGAATCGAGCCACTTGTTCCATGTCCTCGGCGTCAATTTCGTATGGTGCGGTGGGCTCTATGAGTACGCCAGGCTGGTCATGTGCATGTCCGAACATAACAACACCATTAATCCTTCGTCGACGTAAGTACAGTGTAATGTGCATTGTAAATCCAAACAACAGTAACGCACTGAGGACTACTCATGATGATATCTTCCATTGGGGTAGGAACAGTTTTTTCTCCGGATGAGTGAATGATGACGTCGTCTACGCGACCCACACTATGATTTCGGGGAACTAAATAAGAATGACAAAGGTCTCGTTGCGGAACAAGATAACACACATTTTCCACAGGTAGTTTTTGGTCGGATGAGGTCTAAAGAGATCTGATGTTGCATAACCCTTTGCATCTGGCAAGTTCTCGATGGATAAGCGGTGCACATCGCTGGTCTAGTGAGAATACAGTTTATCAGCACAAGCTTACGATCGAAACAAATCGGTGACTTACTAGGAATTGTAACTCGTATGTCCCATGGCCTTGAGGCATCCATCGAATGTTGCATTTCTCGTTGAACTCCATGTATTCCCAATCCTCTTCATCGCCTTTCCGGGGACTAGAGGAGCCAAATGCTCCAAACTCGGTTCCTCCATACATGCACCGTAACTTTACACCACTCTTCCATAGGAGACTGCCGATCTGGGGGCTGAGCGCACCGCCGCCGAAGCCCTATAACGGAGTTTTCATAGTCATGACGAGGATTACTCAGAGCTCTTGGATACATACCACGAAATCCAAACGGCTGAGGGTATCCGTCGATCGCTTGTCCTGTACCCACGTTTGAAGAAACGCTGGTATTGCAAGAACGCAAGTGGATTGTGTCCGCTCGATATGGCTAAGAATATTATCTGGAGTAGGGGATATAGGCACCATCCTGTCATTCTGAACAACTGGAGGAAATAAAGCGACGGTGACGCCTAAATATAATGGGAGAGAAACTTGCATGGCTATACCCATGGCATGAAAGGGTGGTAAATGCATGCCTGCCATTCTCGCATGTGTAGTCTGGTTTCGGAAGGCAGAGAAGATGGCTAAGACCCAATTAGAAAAGAATGTTTTCACATAAGTTAATCCAGGCACTTATATACTCACGGAATGAAACAAAGTCTATAAGCTGTCTATGAGTTTTGCGAATTGCCTTCGGAAGGCCGGTGCTTCCAGAAGAATGGAGGTAGAAGGCGACATCATCTGGACCAGGATTTCGTTCTCCTTCTGGGTACTCAGCAAGAAATTCCTTTTCTTCGTTCCTTGAGTCGTTCGAAAACTCAGGGTAGAGTTGGGAGAGGGTAGGTATCTCCTTAATGATCAACTCGTAATCCGGATCAGTCGTTTTGAGCTCGTTTCCAATGTTGACCATAAGTTCATTAAGAGTAGTGCAAGTTGCAAAAAGGTGATGGCAAGACGTCTTCTTGAGAAGGTTGACTACTGCTGCCGGTGTGTTTCGCGGAGAGATAGGAAAAGGCTTGTAAACTGTGATGAGTAATGATGGCCTCGAAGCTGACAAGCATTCGACTCACAATGAGCCCTGCGATCATCATGCCTATTTTGATAGTATGATAGAGCAACGTATCTGTATGCGCTATTAAGGCCACAACTGGTCTAGTTGATGGATTTAATGGCAAGTCGACACCCAGTGCTTGAGGAACGCGGCGACATGCTCTCGCAAATTGGCGATAAGAGACCTCCGTAATGTCTTGCATCCCATCTCTACTGAAGACGAATACAGATAGGTCGGCATTCTGTTTTTCATGGAAGGCAAGAGTCGACAGAAGAGTGAGATTATTGTGCATAGGAGGGTAAACGCGAGTTTTGACAGTCATAGACATGGTGCAAAGTATCAAGGATTGTCGTAGCCAGGGTGCCGTCTCTACAGTATCCAGTATGAGCGATAACCGCTGTCAAGGTTTAATTGGTAAGGCTTACAATGCACAAAATACCGTTTATGGTTCGCCGGAGGACAGCTGCCTCCGTATATATAACGTGCAAGTTCGTGCACGGTTACATTATCGTTTCAAGTGGTCATGGGTCCTCATCGCGTTCTGCGATGCACACGCATCAGATAAGATTAAGCAGTTTTGTGGGCGATTTTCTGCGAAAACTTGACTGCAATCAAAGGATGTGAGAAACGAGATGTGTAAACGCCACAGAAGTGGAAATTTCATGATTTAGAACGGACTCACGACCTCAGAAGCTTCTTGTCGCAGAGTGCGTGGGACTTGTCGTCATAAGAGCTGGATCAATCCATATGGTCGCAGGCTGCGTTTCCAGCATCCTAAGTCTTATGCAAGATTCCCTGAGTTGTGATATCGGACAGTGCCGGCGGCAAATACACTAAAAGAAATGGAGATGATGGAGGCGCTTTAGAGGCGCTCCGGCTCAGAGTTGCTGAGCCCGGGCTTCGATGTTGTTGGGAAAGGAGTATTGAATTTTACAAAAGGTGGTCTGCATCGAGAGCAATCCAGCAAATTTCAAGCGCTTTATGCAGAGAATCCCGCCAGACAAAAGCAGTATAGCCTCCCGAGTCCCGAAAGCTACTGCAAGAATCACAGTATCGATGTCGTTCTTTGAGCAAACGTGCCCACCGTGACTGCCCCGATTGCGATACTATAGGGCCGGACCTTTGTAGGGTCTTGTTGTACAACGCCCTTATGTAATTTAAACTTTCACACGTACGATGATTGGAGAGAAATTTCGTGTTAGAGTGAACGCTATCCTCCCCGCGACGTCCACCATCTCTACCTCGCCATGCATTTGATGTACGTTCTCGACGAGTCTGGAAACAGAGTCTATACTCTCAAGGTAAGAACCTCCGTGCTTTCTGCCCGATGCCATCTCATTTCGGTTCAGAAAACCACAGATGCTGGAAAGATCACCAAGTCTGCTCATCCCGGTACGTTGGCCATGGTCCAGCGTTTGACTCGAGTGCCCCGACTTATTCTTGAACTTTTTATAAGCACGATTCTCTCCTGACGATAAATTCTCTCGCCATCGCGTCACTATCAAGAAGCGCTATAACGTATTGTTGACACAGCTCCCTGCCAAGCCCATGTAACAGGAACCTCATCGATAAGATATTCTTGAGAAGGCGTCTGGCGCAAAATAATCAGCTCGAGATTCTTCAAAGAAGCTCAGCTCTACGCTGAGAGGTGGGCTTTATGGGCTACATCAGCTATGTGGAAAGGATGTGGGTTGTTGCCTCCTTTCGGTCGGGACTAAAAGCATTTGGTGTAACTATAGTGTGTGTTGTCAATTATCTCTTCGGACGAACCTTTCTTCGTAAAAATTGGAGAGCTATCTGCCCTTCTCTTTCGTCAATCCGCGCATGCCAGTCTCTTGCTTGAGTCTGCCCCCTTGAAGTTCTAGTTCTTCAAACTTTTCTTCGATTCAGCATATATTGTAGCCTTCTCAATGGCCCCTATGTCAACGGTGCTAAGTTAAACCTTCATGCAAACTTTGCGAATGATTTTTCCCCTACGTTTTTGTTTTCAATAAATTTGGTAAGTGCTGCGTGACATTGTGTTTCTGTGACTTGTGAGGAGGTTGCGTGACGCAACGCGTTCGTGTGTTGATTGAAGATCTCGTTTCGCTTATTCAACTCAAACCCAACTTAACAAGAACCCTCAGCGTCCAAGGCTCAAGATATGCCGCCTCGACGCTCATCTCGGGCACCTAGCATTACAGCGGAGCCAGCTCC
>JADNRV010000524.1:0-27120 GCA_015499995.1 Flammula alnicola
GACCTTGTTCGCACTCATGCTGTTTCCGATCGGTGCCCAAGGCGGGTCGAGCATCGTGCTATGGAGGTGTCAACAAGGAGGTGATTGTCGAGTTTCAATCTGAGCACCCAGGAACACAGAGGGCGAAAAAGGCGAGGGTGGCTCAAGTTGCAAAGTCGGTGTTTACTCACGAGGTATTTATTCTTTTCACATTTCATCTTCCAGGCTTACACACTCTGCTAGTGGCCTGAGGGCAAACGATGCCAAGTGATAGGATTTATCCAGGATTTCATTCGGAATGGCATGGCAAAGTATCCAATCAGTCAAGACCCTGAAGTTAGCGATGTAGGCGAAGAAGAGTGGATCGATGAGGATGAGTAGCATAATAGAATGTTTGACTTTGCGATTGCGCAGTGATTGTATTTGACTTCGCGATTGCGCGGCGAAAAGAATTGTTGATTTTGCGATTGCGCAGCAAGTGAATCCTGTTACCTGTTAAACTGTTACACACCGACATCGAAAGGTTATGAGTTCCAACGTCGAACAGACACCATTAGCATCAAGAGAGTATTCTATTCCAGAAAAGCACTCTAACATTTTGGAATTGTATGAACGTCTGTCACCCTCTCTGGCATATTTACCGGCCTGACATTATCTAATAGCTGTGAAAATCACAGCTTTCCTTGCTCTCCTTCCACTGCAAAAAGTGCACCTGGCGGGTAATTTAAAGACATAGCGAAGACGACAACCTCGAGTGACTAGAGAGAAGCCAGAGATCCATCTATCTGATTTACATTCGTCAGTCCCAATTACCTGCAAACACGGAGACGTGAAGATAACGAACCTTTGGTATGCACCACTGCAAATTATCCGTCAAATATTTGACAAAAAATTCAGGGCTCAAGGAGCGCCGCTGTGAATGTTGAATTATTGCGTGGCCAGGTTGAACGAACCCTCGTTCGTCTGCATCGTCGCCTTGCCTGCTGCAGTTAGCACAATTCTCGCAGTCTTCGTCACCAGCTCAAAACGGGCCCCGACATATTCCTGGTGCAGAGGCCATCGTGCTGGATCTTCGAGGACTCCACCGAGGAAGAGGAAGACCGCGAAACTGCATCCGAGTTCGTATTTCTTGACTTGTATCTGGGCGGTCCAATCCCATGGTCCTTCGTCAGGAGGCATAGAACCATCTGGAGGAAGAGGCTAAGAGCAAGGGACAGCCGGGAAAGAGGAGCAGTCATGGAATATACAGACTGTCCGACACCAGGATTTAAGGCAGATCAAAGAGCGAGCATCCTGTCGACGTTAAAATGATGCAAGTAAAAGATAGGATCGAAAGCTGAGGCCGATAAGTAACATTGTTACACATCGCAAGTGATACTAAACGACTAACCAGCAACACCCGTTGATGGAGTCCTTTCAAGCGGAGTTTGAATTGTCAAGTGCCCTTGAGCTAATTTGTATCACCACGCTATGCAGGCCAACCAACTTTGCATAAAAATACTCGGAATGCATTTAGTATACCTTTATGATGAATTCTACCAAAAATCTTGAATAGCAGAGGGGTATGTAAAATCCACTTTTTTAAAGTCCATACGCACATCACTGCGCTGATGGCTTCGGTAAACAAGGGTCAACAAAAGCAAAAGTCAATCGAACACCGACCAATGTCAAAATATACCTGCCCCAATGAGGATTGAACTCATGACCTTCCGATTGCGGTTCGAGTGAACTTAACAGTCGGACGCTGTAACCAACTCAGCCATGGGGCACTTATGTATTGTGTGCAAAGCAATTAATATATAGAAACTATGCTACTTCTTCTGGATTAGCGCCCACGGGCCCTTGAAGAGAAGCTTTGTCTTTGACTTGACCGTGATGCTCGTGAACTCTTCCACTTTTCCTTGTGAGCGTTGAGATCGGCTTTTTGAATAAATCCACCATCTAGTATGCGCAATATGACACCAGACAGCGCCACATCAGCCAAACGTCCGCGCACACCCTCCTCTTCCTCATCTTTTACCACCTCAACTGGATCCACGGACCCGCCACACAAAGCCTCTAGGGTCGTTCTGGCCTCTTCCTCTTCTTATGATACGTCCACTACATCCACCTCGAGCGATAGTACAGTGAAACAAGGGGGTTCGGTCGCCGCTGCTTCTACGCATCCATTATTATGCAATTTGCCGCCAACGTGCCATCGCCAGCCTACTCCGATTGCGAACACAAACGAGTTAGAGAGGCACTATGCTACATATCACGCCCATGTATGTGAAGAGAAGAGCTGTGGGTGCGTCTTTCCGGACGCAAGGTTGCTGGAGCTGGTGTGTCATTCACTGTTTTCCTCACCTCTACGAATGCTTGAAGCTCATGAGATATTTTCTATTTCTAGCATCAAACAGAATGTCACGATCCTTTAGCGGCGCTTCGAAAAGAACGCGGCGAGAAAATTGTACGTCGAATTTTCTTCGCTTCACGTTTTCTGACCCGCATCTTTATTTAGTTTCAATGCCACTTACCTGCCCCAACATGTGGACGCAATTTCCTCACTCCAAAAGCGAGAAGATTACATCTCATCCAAGCACACTCCTTCCCTAAGGAATATTTCTTCGCCGTTACCAATAAAGGCATTGGGGGCTTGTTGAAGAAATGGGGCGAGGGAGCGAGTATGGTTAGAAAGGAATGGAAACCAAGAGAGGGAAAGCCCCCAGGAAATGGAGATGTGGATATGAGGAAGTACAGGGACGAGGAAGATAATGAGGTGGATGAAGAAAACGAGGTCGACAAAGAGGACGAGGATGAGGATGAGATGGATGAAGAGGACGAAGTAGACGAAGAGGAAGACGAGCCAGCCGATCTCGAAGCTACACCACGCATGCTTCCACGAACAACGGGCATTCACTCGCCCGGGTCTTCCATATCGTCGTCAAACAGCAATAACCACCATCACCACTACCGTCATCGTACCAACAACGCGAATGCTAATACTACCTCGATCGCCAACGATAACTCAGGCATAGCTGCTCTGACTAATTCTCTCGACTCCCTTTCTCTCGTGCCCAACTCTATTAGATTTGGAAGGGGAGGGAAGAGCGGCGGGTTCCTGCCTAACGGTCGCGGAGGTAGAGGTCGGGGTCGTGCTCGGGGAGGTGCCACACATCCAGCGGGAAGAGGCGGCTCCGTGCCGGGTGGCGTGGTGCGCCCAGAAATGCGCCCTATGGATTTTGATGGGGCTCGTATGGGCTCCAACGGCCGAGGTGGTGGAAGGGCGGGAGCGGGCGTCCCTGTAGGAGCTGACCCTCCTCCATATGATGGAGTCCCGAGAGGCAGGGGCAGGGGCAGGGCCAGAGGAAGGGGACGCGGCCGAGGTTTCTGAGTATTTGATTTGGTGATGATCTAATTTCTGCTGTGAAATCGAGAGTGAGGGATGGACTGGGTCAACGCTCCTTGGTTGGAAGCGTCCTGCAACAGGTTTGCAATTGGATCTTTGAAATTTTTGAAGTGAAGGTACGCTCGCTGGAAGTCTAGTGAGAAGGAAAGGATTGCTATCTTATAGGGATTGTGCTATCTTATGGGGATTGTATATTGTACTGATACTTGTGCCACTTACGCCTTGCAATATGAAATTTTTGAAAGGGGCCGATTACAACAGATGCTACCCGAGTGTCGCATGAGACCTAGTAAGCGCCCAAAATGTACATATCAGCCTCAAATTAACGTGCCTCGTACGGGAGCGCGCACAACTAGATTGCTTGGATGTCTGGCAATTTACACCTAGCTTTCGCAGTCGAAGCTTTAATTCAGTTTATATACTAGCTGTGAAATTTATAACGGTCGTATGTGCTTCAAGCTTGTATACAGCGACGAGGTCTATCCCTTGTTGAACTTGTGCCCTGATTGATAGTAAATACGAGAAGGGAAAAATAGTAATACATAGTCTTGTTAATTAGACTAAACAATTGGGGCTACAATGAGGATACATATACATATTCATTCAGAGGGAAGTGATGGAGAGTCGGTGTCGAATTTCGGAGACGATTCTGACGTCGAGAGCACATGGTGACTCTTTCGCCTAGCACGCATCTTCTTCCTGATCACGAACTTGATGGGATTAACGCTTGTATCAAAAGTACGCTCGCGAGTCGTACATGGCCTCAGAACAGGAGGGGTAGAATGCAAGCTTGAACTCGAGAACGGAGAAGAAGCATCACTGTCGGAGGGGCCTGAAGCCCACGTTGAGACATGGGCAATCTTCAAGGTAGATGGAGTCTTCTGAGGCGTTCCAGTGTGCCCCTCCTGCGGGGATGTCATTTCATCCGGCTCTTCTTTCGTTGGTTTTTTCCGCGAGCCTCCAGCGACTCTGTCTGACGGACTTCCAGAAGAGATTTGGTCGGCGCTCTGCGAATCGTCAAGATGTGTGGGGGCCCGATGGAGCACAAATAATTGGTCGGAGTCATCCAACTCAGGACCGAGGGTAGCAGTCTGCCTCAAGACCGACGCAAATCCCATATTGGCCTCGTAATCACTGATTATGGAGGGTGGCCTGCTGTTAATCGAGAGTATCGACCGAGGAAGCTGTCAAGAAGGTTGGTAAATCATCGTCGAAGAATTGCAAAGTGGACGACTTACATCGCTGACTCTCTTTTTAAAGTCAACCCAGTCCTTTTCATCGCGACACAGGAATCCAATGAGCACGCTTGGCTCCAAGCTGTGCATAGCCACCTTCTTAACACTGTCGCAGCGGAAAGTTTTGAGGTCCTCTGCTGGGTATGCAGTGCAGTAGTGCAATTGCGTAGGATCCAGTTCACTAGCGTTCTTGGCCTCATCCTCGCTACTTGCTTTCAATTTCCGATAGCCGGTCTCAGGGGATGAATGATTTGTAGACTTTGAGTGAATGCGAGAATTAGAATGCGATGGATTGGCGCATTTATTAGAGTCGTCAGTCTGAGGAGGAGAGCGAAATAGGATGGAGGGTTGGGTGATGTGGGGATCAAGATAGAAGAGATCGTGGTCTTGAGAACCAAAGAAATAATATGACCGTCCAGGCCGAGTGCCTCCAGCTATACCCAGGGACTGCGGGAATGTATACAGAAGCTGGATTATTATGTTGTTTCAGTGTTGCCGGTGATGCTGTCGGTGCATGACTTACGTTGATAGTATCATAATAAATGGGATTAATTTCGTCGATACCCAATCGGATGGGTAAGAGAAGCAGTACAGGTCGGTCACCCCACGCCGTAGGGAATTGCTGAGGGCGAGAATCGATACTGCCGCCCTCGTGTGACGCTGCATAGACTCCAATCTGATACAGGGTGCTATCTGTTGCAATCGAAACACCTAATCCGCAAGCTGGAAATACACTGACAAGCTTTCTGATAATAAAAAAGAGGTTAAGCAGAAGTACAAGCATTCACGATGCTACCGTAAATCGGGATAAGCTCACTTGATCGCATGAAGAGCTGCGCTGTACCCAAGCCGTTGACCGAGGCCGCATCCAAGATCTTTTGCAGCCGATGCCATACGGTGCACACTGAACGGCGCTGCTGGTGCGGGTGTATCCAGAAACCAAGTTATGATCTCCACATATTTGGCATAATCCGCAGTTTGAACTTGATGAGGTGGACATCGCCAATCTGAATTCACAAAGGAAAACAACAATAAAAGGTATTGAGTAACGATGCATGAGATCAGCAGAATTTAGAGAGTCAAGTGCTCTTTACCTCTTCCAAGATGTACGATTAAAAGAGCATTAGCAAGCAAGCTCTGGCTAGTCCTTATCGTACTGCCCCACCTTGAATCACTGGACCATGTCTTCTCGCCGTTCCAAAGACTCCATCTGACGCTTTGCTGGCCGCTCCCAACTGGTTCCGAAATTCCTCTGCATATACTGGCCAGGGATACGTCTCGGATTGGGATAGGGAAGTTGGATCGACAAGTAAGCCATATCCGCGATGTAAAGTCGGCATAGAACTCGGGCGGTACATTTTCTTCCGTTCGCGGGTATCCATACTGGCGAAAAGTGGGCAGAGAGTCGGGTTCGAAGGCTGGATACTTAACTCCTAGGAGCCAAAAGTCACCCATTCGGTTGGTAAGAAGAGGGTTCCTAGACTCGTGACGATATTTTGCAGAGCTGACCAATAAAGAGCCTTTAGGCCGTGCAGGGGCTTGAACTACTAGTACGGGGAGAGAAAGGTCGGAAGCAGAGGTGCCAAACGTCTGTGAAAACCATCCAGAAAGGCGAGCGGGAAGGCTGACATTGAGCGAATTTGATGAGGTCGAGGAAATGAGTGTTGGAGTGAAACTGACGGGATGTTCGAAGCGGGGTATGTTGCCGGATTCAACGATGACAAAATCATCAGCCTCGTCAAACGATAGATGGCCAGCCTTTGCCTTTGGCAGAGTGGTTGAAGGGTTATTGGAATGCTCAGGACCTGGGAGACTATCTGGTGAACCCATGCTAGGCATGATGAAGACGGCGGCCTACATAAAGTAGTTGGAGAGGGTGATTCCGCTAATAATCGATTATATCTTGACCTTGAAATCGAAGGCTGTGTTCTTTCCGGACCCTCCCATTACGAGAGCTGTATCGCCTCGCAAACGACTCGGAGTCCTCATGTCTGCGAACCTACTTGGCAGCGGTGGGAAATTTTGCGCGAGACTGTGCCGAGGACATACTAGTAGACCCCTGCAATCGCTGGGTTAACAACTCGGAATTAGGCTGTTGCATAAGGTTGCAACGATGTTGACATAAGAGCCAAATTGACGAGCGGCTAGTAGGATTGTGCAAAGATACAAAGCAAGAACAAATATGAACAAACTCGGAAGCCAAAGCTGTGACGTGACTTGTACAATAGCGTGACAAGTTGGCAAGTTTGGCGCCCAGTCGGGCCAAACTCGGAGAACAGTGGTGGCATGAGCTTGACAGCACGATCAACCTATTGTTCGCTGGGCGTGGCCTGCAAAGCTGTTGTTCGTCCTAACACCAATATAAAAACGGGCATAGGAATGCGACTCTTCATCCCATCTCTGAGCTAGTCTCGACTGGATTCAACAACCACGCCACGAGCCCATTTCTCCAACCACGAATACCTTGCCAATACCATCACGTTTACCTGTATCTATATCCAACACCGCCCGACGACTTCTACTAATATCTTATATTACTCCATTCTTACGGTATGTCTTCTCAGATCTCAACGCTCACCGGAGACCCATTAATTTTCAACCGTTCGAATTTAGGACCTACCAAATTTTAACGCCCCAACCTTTACCCATTTCTCGCACAATACACATTCCTGATGGCTGCTCAAACCTTCGCGCAGACTATCAATTATCCACCAGCTCAGGAGAAGCCACAGTTCTCTTTTCTCGCGAAACCTCCACCTCCACGGAAAAGGCGACCTAGTCAAGGTCCTCCTCTGCCGCCTCCACGCTGTTCTCCTCCTCCAGTGCCCACTGCTCAGCTTAACCGTCGGCGCTCGAATACCTACTGTGGTATTCATGCTTGGGCTGCACACGTCCAACCAGGTTCCCCTGCCCCGCGTTCTCCTCACAGGCGCCCGTCGATCACGAGTAACTCCTCTCGCCGTTCTTCCATCTCGCGCCTCAACCGCCGCCCATCCATCACCCACAGCCGTACACCTTCTGGATCCTTCATCCATATCATCGACACGCCGACGCGCACCCAATACACACCGTCCGTCGCCGACTTTGACCTGACTGCTCTCGGGTACACCTCGGTGTTCGTGCAATTCCCCAAAACACCAACCACCCCATCGCCTTACCTCCGCCAATATCACCAGCGGCACGAGCAGCACTGCAATGTAAATGGGGCTCCTTTTTCAAAACCTCTTTCTCCTGGGCCTCTATCCGCAAGTGCGTTTGCGCACATCCCTATCCCCCCGATCCCGTCTGAAGACGCAGCACCCAAGCGAAAGGGCATGAAACGTTTCCGGTCCCTGTCCATCCTCCGTCCTCGAAGCTCTAAATCCAAATCGCAAGCACCCACCTCTCCGTGTCCTATATCACCCACCAAAACCTCCATCTCGACAAAATCTTCGAAGCCCGCCAAACGGCAACAATCTGACAATTCAGCCGCGTCCATCACGAAGCGCAAGCAGGCGAAATATGCGTACAAGTATGTGCGTCCGCCCCCACCGCTCGCGAATGAACTCGCCATGATGCAGTTTGCCGACGGCGGCAGCATGGAGTCAAACATCAAGCGTGTGATGGAAGGGCAATCGAAGGCAGCGAAGGGATCTGGCGCAGGTGTGGGTGTGGCGGATGTTTATAGGGATGGCGAAGGCGGGATATGGTGGGACGCGGATGAAGAGATGGAGTACGCACCTTTGCTCGGGGAGAAGACGGCGCAGGAAGCGATGAAGGAGGGAAGAGATGACGAGATGGAGATGGAGTGGGAGGAGTTCGACGCAGGCGCCGCGAAGCCAGTGGGCCATGTTGCTTCCCCAGATGTCATGGACACCGCCCGCCGGTCCAGCGTGTCGACGCAAGACTCGGACCTCGACCCCAAGTACCTCGTACCTCTCCCCGAGAACGAAGACCCGCGCATGATGACGGTGGATGACCGCGTCCTCGCATCACGCAGGATTGGAGGCCCAGGCATGAGTGTGCTTTCTATACCCTCACGTCCACGACGCGCAGCAATGCACCTACACAAACCCGGTTTCCTCGTGGACGTGGCGGCATTCGGACCACGCAGCCCCAGTGCTGGTGCCAAATCGACGACGTCATTCATCGCTACCTCGAGCTCGCACGCCACCAAATCGAGGGGCAAGGCGCGCAGACGCCCCGCCCCGCTGAAGCTGGCGAGCTCTGCGCACGCTGTGGTCGTCGTTAGGAGTCGACGGTCGCCTGGCGTTCAAGATACGGTCGCGTCTTCGCCCACGCGGCGCATCTTGGTAGCGCCTGCCACCGTTGCTGTGTCTAGTCCCGGGGGTGTAGAAAGGACAAGACGCGAATTCATCGAGGACTCGTTCGCTCCTTTGCCTTTGCCACCCATACCTGCACCGGCTCGTATTCCTCTGCCCATCTTTGTCGCCACTTCGCATGGTGTAGGCGATTCCTCGGCTGCAAAGTCTTCGAAGCGTGGAGGCGTCCTAGGCCTCTTTGCAATAGCACGAAGAGCTGATTGATTAGTCAGTCATCATTGATCATCAATCAGCAAGCCCGCTCGCTGCCCAACAATTTCAAGACCTCGCAACCCTAAGGCCGCAAAGTCATTGCTACCCTTCGAATTTCCTTACCATTATCTATGTATTGTATCACTCGATGTGTTTAGCTGTATTTTCACGAACCACTAACGTCTTCTCCAGTTATTGTGGCTACCTGCTTGACGCTCGTTGCTCATCCTACCGGTACCATTCTATGTAGTGATGGAAACTACTACATATACCATTGTATCACTACTATATACCTTCTGTTCTCCATGTACATTTTGAGCTTTTGAAATGTGCTGTTGATTTCACTCGATGCCAATTCAGGTGGACAGCTTATATGCCCTCTGCTTTGCGAAAAACGTTAACTTTTGCTCAGCCCCAGATGACCGTCCGCGCGCTGCAATAATCCGCCTGGCTCCATCCTGGCTGCGTATTTCGGAACATCCAATTATAAGTAACGAAGTATAATACTAGGGGCATTAAATATTGAATTTCTTTAGACAGTCCTTTGACCGAGAACCCTTTGGTCGACTAGCTACTACGTACAACAGAACTCCTTTAATTCCAGCCGGCTCCCACTTCTCAGGAACTCGGTAAAAGGAGGAATTTGTTGGATTCCATCCTGGCAAATTCTCGTTATTTTTGGGAGGTATTGACACACACGCTTGGCGCAGGTTGTACACAGACAATCGTTCGGATACGCCGGGGAGCAGCCCCCAAGCGAGGTCTTGAGAGCCGAAAGCGTGGTTTTTTCTTCCAGCTCGGTGACCCAGACGTTCAAGACGAAGCGACATCGGTTGCACACCGTCATGGGATGGAAACATCGTCCTTCGCCGTCCATGGGTATTCCTTTGATGTATTTTCTCGCGACTTTGAAAGCCGTTTTCCATGCTTCCTGGTATCGGACCTGCGCAGTCCTCAGTACGGTACCGCTTAGTAGGAAATGTGAGAGGTTGAATGCTTACCCAGGGTAGTATACATTCAGGAGGTAACCTATCGAGCACGTCCAATAAAGGCGAACGTGCAAGATACGGGACGCACTCGTCAATCATACTGGGATAGTTATGCTTGACAAAATGTCCCATTATTTCAGCTGCGTGCTCCGGAATAAAATGCCTTTAATCGTTAATAAAGAGCGTTGGATGGATTACGGCGAGGGACGTACCTCAAGCGTAGCCTACATGTATTCATAGCAGAGAATACCTCGTACTTCTCGACTGCTTCTGCGACTTGTATGACAAGCTGAAAATCCAGATCTTCAAGATCTGGGTGTCGTGTCGGATAAACGAATTGGAACATGATGGCTAGTACGTCTGCTGTTTCCGTCAAGCAAGTGATTTCCCCCTGTGTGTCGAACAATTCCGAGGGTGGGAATGCCCCTGTGCCTAACTCAAGGTTCTTTCGGTGGACTTTGAAGAGGACGCCATCTATTGATTGGATGGTAAGATCTGAGTCGCTAGAGTCGACTACATTTCAGAATTGTCGGGACATGAACTTCGCACAAGACAAAAGTGTTTTGTCACTGACATTGCTCGTGTACCAATGTATCTGGGTGGATCATCGTGTCGACTAGGACTATCTAGTCCAGCGTGTTTGGCGTCGATGAGCAAAGGGAAAGGGAGAAGGACAGCATCACCCTGAGTGCATTTCATGGTTTATATAAAACATGTCCGAGGCTCAAGACGAGAAAGTACTGGGGGCAGAGGGGAGCAAGAGCAAGAGGAGCAGTACTGGAGCAGTTGGGAGCAGTCAATCACCATCATACTTATCACGATCAGAGGAGTAGCAACATATCTATATATACATCCAGACCCATAATTAGACCTACATCGTATTCATGAGAGCTCGTGAAATACAGTATGACCCATGACACATAATGCAAGATAAAGCTTCAAAGCTTCAAAGCTTCAATGTCAACACTGGGTCACCGAAGGCCAAAAGTCTGAGGTTCATGTCGGTCCACCAGCACCTTTCAACGCGTTCAGTTGTTACTGCCTCGCTGGTCCCAGTCCTGTATCTTCCGTCAAGCCAATTCATCATGATGTACAATGTTAGATAGATCGAGGACCCGAACAGTTCATCATGGCAGGCTAGCAAGCTGATAGAAAACAATTCATTGCAAACTGCGAGTCCGTATGTCGCACGATGGACGGGTGAAATCAGACTCAAACAGCTCCGTCAGCTCTATGTGATAGCTGCCGCTGGTAGTGGTGGGCTGAGTGGCATTTTCAGTACGCTTGTCCTCACTGGAGGGCGTTATGTCTGTTCCCCCGTCCGTCGTGTTGCTGGTTGCTCTCTCTACTCCTGATTCCGTGTCCAGCGGTGCGTTATTATGGTTGGCAGGAGGCCGAAGATTCCCAATTGCCGCGATAGGTTCTTCTGCTCGGAAGAAGCGATGAAAAGAGGTCACGACGACAAGCATGTTGCAAACAAGTAGAGAAATCGAGGCCTGATATTTAAGCATGATTTAGTTAAGTATAAGTCCTGGAAGGAGGGGACTGACCACAAGGTGGGACATGATTGACGCCATGAAACCTGCTTCTGCAATCTTCTCGGCGGACTGTGTATTATGGCGATCAAAAAGAATTATAGTGGTCAAGACACACGAGATAGCTGTAAGTATACTGGCCGCAAAACACGCTTTGATGAGACGGCGCGTGATTGGAGGCAATTTAAGCTGGCGCCAAAACGCCTTGAAGGGTATAATGATGAGTGAAGCGTCGGCGAAAATATCCACTGTAGGAATTCCGTCAGGAAGATCTCTATCCAGGCAAATCAGCAAGCTCACGGCTGACACGAGAAATTGCAGAGCCCTCCGACAGTGGACATATATATGGAAAAATCTGGTTCCAGCTTGCGTTATTCCGCCCGCATGCGATGCCAACCTCTATTGTAAGTGCAATACCTATCGCACCGAAAAGATAGGCGAAACGTATGCTGGTAACGCGCATCGATTGCTGGGGTGGTATCGCTCGAGCTATAGAAAGCGCAAGGCTGATGCGTGTGCACCTATGAATAGTAGCACAGAGGATCAGCCTTCAAACTAGCCTGAAATTCAAAGGCCAAACACTTTACCATATCAATAGAGGAAACACAATTTGTGCCACCCAAGAGGTGACTACCTGTGCGTCTATTAATATTCAATTCTGGTCAGTAAAGCGGATCATGCCACTAAAGAAGCAGGCACTAATTGGACGTACCACGGGCATTCACCACTCGGACCCAGAGGGTTGGAAAGTAAAGGCAATCTAGGGCAAACGAAATCATAGCGAAATAGTCGTCCCACCATAGTTGACGCGTCTTCCTCCGCCTATACAGACGAAATAGAGAAGATAGAATCGCGAGAATATGGGAAAGCGTTATGCACACTAGAAAATGTAGGTTGAGTAGTCTCACTTTTCCAGAAGGTCGCGTACCTCTCCAAATCAAAAAAGATCGAGCGAGCTCCGCAATGGACTTCGTACTTGTATTGGAGTTTGCCGTCTCGCTTTGCATGACTTCAATGATGTCCCAACAGCGCCCGACTTAACGATGCTAGCTGGATGAAAAGGGGCGAAGATAAGAGTTACGTCTCCTGTGACGTGCATAAGCTGGTCGAAAGAGTATAGTGTTGTGAAGATGGAAATTTCTTCAGGTCGATCGAGGTGGAAGTAATTGAGAGAAAAGATATTCCTACCGCGTATGTTTTATTCGATACCCTGCCCTCTCCAGCATGAGGGATGTTGATGCGGTGAGAGTGCAAATGTTCATCCAAGGGGTTTATCCATAAGATAGGACGCCGCTGACTGATCGTCGTTTCCGACAGACTTAAGGAACGTCACCAGACGTAATCACTGAAAAGAAAATCAAATGCTCACGTTGATTTATTTGCTCACCCTTTGACAATTGACTCTCGGTGTGGCGTGTGGCTGTTTCAAAATTCTACTCCCTTCAACTTTCCTTATCTCTTCGAACTGCGGATTCCTGTGGATGTTCCTTCCCACTGAATGTCGACTCGGCTCGAGAGCTTGCCGAACGCTGCCACTGAATCCCAGGGTCATCAGGATGCAGAGCGACAGGTTCAACTTCGGACAGATCACATAAAAATTACACACACATGTAGATGGGAGAACGATTCAATGAAGCTGCGCTTCATCTTCATTACCGAACCTTGGTTTTCAGCCCTTCAACTCATCTGAACTCTGACCTCATGAGCTTCTGGCAATGAACTCAACTGATTTGCGATATGGATTCGTTTTTCTCCTGGATTTATACTCATAGCAACGAACTTTGCTACAGTTACTCAAATGATCCGAAGAGCCGCAAACTGTTTATGTGGTACCTGTCGTTGACCTGTCGAATGATCTACTTACATAATTATAAGTGTTATGTATAAAAAAGAACTTCACGTTGAGTTTATCCCACACATTTAAGCGCCCATTATTTGGCAACGCCGCGATGTCGACTAAATGCCCGTACAGTTTATGGCATTTGAGCTAGGCGTAATTAGGGAAGAATGCCGCGAATACCCACATCAGATTCAGAGGCCAATCGGATTTGCGGTTGATACACGATCGTAGATGATCGATATGGACTAGTACCAGGCACGAACGACAACCCTATCTATGACGTAAGACTCTGCACAAGAACAAGATCTACATGAATAAACATCTCAAAAGAAATCCAACAAAGGTGTACAGGTATGTAAAGACAATAAAAAATATCATGTAGAAAGATGAGATTGTCGAAATGTACAATTAAAATATTGCCTATATATGATGCGACCGCAGAGGTGGTGACCGAGGCGGTGAAAAGGACACAGGAAAGTATGGCGCAGTTGTCGGCGAAGACAATGAGCCCGGAAGGTATAATGGTATTGTCGGAAACAATTCGAAAACATGCTGCATGATGCCTCGCGTTGGTCGTCCTGTAGGCTCTGGTATATTCATGACAGCATGGACCCGAGGTTCTTGCACCATGCGTTCTTCCGTGCCTTCTGCTGGCACAACGGCTGCGCCACCATCGAGGCTTCGACCGTCCCAAATACATCGAATTTCGCTTCCTGGAATAATTTGGACGAGTCGGCCAGTTTCGAGATGACGAACTTCGATGAACCGAGTATCGAAGAGCAAGACATATGGCGAGTGTAAGGCCACCCGCTCGGCCGTCCCTTCCCATTCGATGGTCCCGGTCTTGCGACTGGGATGACCTTGCTTGTCAACGAAAAGACCGATTTCTAGAAATAAAAAGATAAGTTGCGTTCAGGCGATGCGCTTATTGAAATACACACCATCATAGCATAACAGGAACTCGTCTTCTCCAGATCGGAAGATACCCAGAGGGCGGCAGGCATCGCATCGTTTCGTGATATAAGGGAAGTTAGGATCATCCCGTTGGGGAATGTTCACGCTCTTGTAGCTTTGGTGAAGAAATTCAGCTCCAAACACTCCATCACCGATAGGCAGGAACGTACTTAATAAGATCCATGATCATGAAACCCTTTGTACAGAGTACAGTGATCCTTGTCTTTAGGAAGATCAAATCGTATGCGTCGGGAAATGAGAAATCTTTATAGTTCCGGAACCATTCTGTCTTGTTCCTCTTCAAACTGGGAATGAGGCCTCCGCTGGCCTTCGGTCGTTCATTGATCTTGTCGATGACGGGCTCAATGGCATGGAAAACACTGTCGTTATTCTTTGAAGATAGGTCCATGAGCAACGAGCGCATTCGACGACAAAAGAAACAGACGAACTCCTTTTTTCTTCATGTAAACGACCAGAGTCCTTCCATCAAGAACACCAATGCTAAAGAAATGGACATCCTTGCCATTGATCCTTTGTGGTGTCTGTGACGCGTGTATGCTACCTGGCGTTGTGGGGACCAAAGCTTCTAGATGGTACGCGAAGAGGACCTGAGGAAGGAGAGGTGAGATAAGTATCAATTATCTGAAAAGACTATACCTTGTCCGCCAATACAAGGAATAAACCAAAATCTTCTAAGATTGCACATTGTGTCACCATCTTCAAGTGAAGGACTCTCCGTAGTGCTGTGAAAAGTAGGCTTGTCAAAACCAGGGAATTTACAACAGCAAAGCCACTTACAGCGAGAATCATGGCGGTAGCCAATCCAGACACCCTCCGCACATCCAATGGCAACAAGTCCCCGTCCGTCAGGCGTATCTGGACTTTGTAAATACAATGTGGAGAATACGTAATGAAAATATCTCACTAAAAGGTACCGAACAAGTAACTTTGCCTGTGAAAAGTGTTCCATCTTGCCACACAGATGAATTTGGACCGGTCGTCAGAGTAGGGAGCAAGAATGTATCGACGCTGAGACTTTCGATTTCAAAAACTTTGTTGGATTCCTGGACAACTTTTCGCAGGCCTTTGGATTCTTCCAGTTTTTGTTTCCACTCCAGCCTGGAGACAGTGGATTCGGCATAGATGACATATGATCCACTGGCACCAAGTCGCCCGTTGTGGTGGATAGTAAAAGGATACAGCGCCCGGGTATCTCCATTCTCCAGTGAACGTGAGGATATGCTTGCGACGTCCGCTTGCCTATCATCACCATTGCCCCATAACGACCGAATCAGGCTGGTGCTTTTTCGGACAGCAGCGTCGGTGAAGTTTACGAGAGTCAAAAGATCGAGAGGTATAGGCTGAATCAATTATCAGATTCAGTCTGAAAAAGACGCGGAAAGTAGAAACCAACCCTGCGATAGACATGGTATTTCGTTATCCCATCCCTTTCTCGCGGATGCGTCATGACCACTATAAATCATCATTAAGGATGCCATTTCGAATCAGAGAAAGGATAGACCCACAATAATTGTCAAATAACATCACAAAGAGTTCATCGATACCATTATCCGGTTGCCGAAACAGCCTTCCAGTGTGAATCAATGAACGCTGCTCATTGAGTAAATCCATATCCTATCATTGCCTCAGCTATAGATCAAGCAAGGATCGTCAAACTAACACATACCACATGCTCTCCAGCCTTGAAGACCAGGTTAGAGTTGTACTTCCACAACTCTACCTTCTGCTTGGATGATTGGACTCCCGGTTCCGTCTCTCTACCCAGAGCCTTGATCACATCGATAACTTGTGGAATGGTGTCACGATCTTCATGATACCCGGGTGTCTCGGATAGAATCTCCTTCAGGAGGAGTTCATAGCGTAACAAACGAGGAATCGGGCGGTTAATGAAGTTCTTCATATCTAGGCGATGAGCGTCGGGATGCCGGACCGTGTGCTTAAATGACGTCAGAATGTCAGAAATGCGTAATTCGTTCCACAAATTATACTCACATTCACAAACGCCTTGAACGCGGGATTATTTGCCATCTCTTCGTCAATTCTATACGCCGCGATAGGGTAATTCGGGATGTACTCCATATAAGCTTCCCTGAAATTCAAGGCAGCATCGAAGACAACAGCAGTGATGGTGCGAATACTGGGATGTTCTTCGCGCTGGATCTCGTGGAGGTTATCCACCAATCTTCGATGATGAGCATGAAGTTCGTTGAAGTTGTGGAAAACGTCCATTAAGAACTGGTTGAGTCGATTCGGGGGGATAATTGGAGGTTCGGCATTCCGTAGAGGACGGACATACATCTGGAAGACGTAGTCTGAACGAAAGTTCTGCGATTGTGGAAAGCCTACGCACCGTCTCTATGTTCTCTAGATCGCGCACATACGCCATCTCACCCTTTATCAGTTCAAAGATGACACTGCCGATCATCAGTTGACACGAACTGCTTATTTGCCTTTTGACTCACGATTGCCGTTTGCTTTCCTCCTTCGTGAACCTCGCACGCATTTCAGGCGAAACTAGATCATGCCACTCCCACTTTCCCGTGCTCCCTTTGCCCATAGCTGACTGGAATGTTCTCAACTGAGCAACATTTTGCAGGTTCTGGATGACGGCAATGGCTTCTTGCAGGTAATCACCATCCGGATTTGACTCCTCTGTCTCTCGATACACTGCTTCCAAGAGTACAGGATATTTTTGTAGGTGCTCTGCTGGTCGATTGAGGTAATGCTTCAAATCAAGCCGAGGACTCTCGCCGGGCCGGGCGGCTAGTTGGCGGGAACATTTCTGATGAATTGGAGAGAGATTAAGGCGCCTTGTGATCGCTGAAGGTCATATATGCACTAACCTCGATGAACAGTCGGAACTCTGGGTTGTGTTCCAGCTCTTCCTTCATCCGCTTCTCAGCCAAGGGATGATGGCCGACATATATGGGGTACACATCCCTGAATTCGGTAGCCGCGTCCAGGAAGATGTCACCCACGTTCTGAATGACTGGATGCTGCTCTCGTTGTCGAACGTACATGACCTCCAACAACCGCCGGTTACATTCAAGGAGTTCGAGGATGTTGCCAAAGACTTCCTCGATGAAGTCTTCCAAAATGAGAGGTGTCATTACTGGAGGGTTGGCTGCTCTGAGTGGCTTGATGAAGACTGATTCCACGATATTGAGATCTTCGATATATTGCTCTTCTTTACTGATGAGCTTATGAATGATCCTAGGATACGGGTTGGAAGGTGATTTTGGCGCGAGAAAATGTCAAAACACGCACGTCTGCCGGTTGATCTCGTTGTCTGTCAGTGATGCAAGGACCTCTGCAGGTACTTTCTTCGACCATTCTTCTCGGGTAGCACCGACGGGCGATTCTGTTATACTCGGTAACTGTTGCATACCCTGTTCAAGGCCAGTTAGCCGAATAGAGATAGAGATGGAGAGGAGTTCAATCTCACCTTCCGAGGACACCCATAGGCATAGCAGCCAAGACCATCACAGCTCGCAGAATAGCACTTCGTTAGAATAGTAACCACTCCTGTCGGCAACTCTGCTCGTTCAATCGGCGAGTCAGAGACACCTTCTGGGTCATCCATGAACATGTACACATCCTCCACGCCATCTTGTAGTACTCTCGCGCCCCATTCCACCTCATAGAAGAATAGCATAGTTTGTAGGCTGCGGGCGACCAGAAGTGCTGCTCTTCGGTCTGTGGGATGCTGAGTTCCAAGGTCTCGCGCGATTCCTCGTTGGATGATAGAATGTAAGGTAGACTATTATCTTGATCAGTCGACGAAATGCAAAAAAAAATGGCGTTGATCCGTGAGAGCACATACCACGATATCTTTGCCTGTAAATGCTCGAGGATAAGGGATGCTGCCTTTTACATGCGTTCCACGCGGAATCAGATCACGTAGCTGCACAGAAAGATGGGAAAGCAAAGAAGGATTGATAAACCGTCTTTCGTCGTCATCATAAAAGTCCTCCTCTTCCTCTTCGTGTAGCTCCAGCTGTGTTCTCTGATCAAAATTCACGATTTGCTGAATGACGTTGGTATTTCGTCGCGACAGATCGCTAGGCCCGGCTACCCAATCGTCGTGATCACCGACGTCGTAGGAGTCGACCGTGTTCACCCGTGCCGGATTTACTGTTACTTCTACGATGTTACTACCAGGGCGTTCGGAGCGATAGTATGGTTCCGGTTCCTCGCTAAGGTCGAGGTAGGCAAGACGTACAAATTCAGACGAATTTGAAGGCGGACGCAACATGGGATAGTCACCACCTTTGCCGAGAGTCAGTGTGGTCTTCCCCTCGAAAGGAAAGAATTAAGCGCTCACTCATGACTGTCGATACATCTGCTGCCGAGTTCCATCTCTCTATCACAGAGGCCCCCGAATCTACACTCCGGTAACGTTCGTCGCTGATGACAGATTCTTCGTAGCTTTCGGGAGGAGGTGCAGTGTAGTCATCTTCAGCGTTGTCGTCAACTTGTGGGCTGAAGGCTAAGGAAGCAGACGCGTTTGGATCCTCATGTGCTTTTTCAATGTAGCCAGGTAGAAACGCGCTAAATGAATCAGGAAATTCTGTCGAAGGGGATGTGGGGACTTCTTCCTCCGGATTCTGTTGCTGTTGGTTTCCCGAACCTCCGACACCATTGTCATCGGCTGTGTTATTTGAACTGTTTGCAAAGTGCGACGGTTGAGAATAGTCTCGTGATAGTTTACGGCTCATATGTCTTTCTGAACGTGGTCGAAGGGAGTCATTGATTCGACTAGAAAAGCCGGATGATCAGCCTTGCACGTAAGTAACCATTGAATGCAATTAGACTCACGAAGTCGAGGGTCCAGGTTGAGATGTGGAGGCTTGGGGAGCAGGTATTTGGGGCTGTGGCGCTGATCCGCTAGTGGAAGCTGTTGGTGGACGAGGGAGAGGTCTTCGACGAACCGCGGTCGATAATGTTGTTGTCAGTATCGGTGTGGGCGGCGGGTTTTGGGGTGGCGGGTTTTGGGAAAGAGGACTTGGGGTATCTGATTTCTGGTCAGTGTAGATAGATGTAAGGCTTTTAAAGACGTACAACTCGGTGTGCGTTGTAGTGAATGGATGCTCTCGCCACAACCAGTAGCTCTCATGCTGTCGAAGGCGGAATCAGGGGATCCTCCTGGCGAATACTCAGAACTCTCCGTCGGACTAGGCAAGAAACCTCTCAAAACTGTATTGTAAAGCTCGTCCAAGGCATCTTCTCCAGGAGCAACGGGATGCTGTGGTGCGATGGACATTGTGTTGAGGGTCGTGATAGCGTGATCGTAAAGAAGAAACTGTTGTGTTCGTGATGAATGTCTAGTATACAGCGAGCGCGATGAGGGTTAGAAGAGACATTTGAAGGACATTTCAATGAAGACGACGTGGAAGATGCATTTGTGGATGCGTTCTATGCCCTCGGTTGCCAATCTCTGCTTGCGGGATATTCGATCGCAACCAAATCAGTCCAAGTCCCACTCAGCTCTGCTTCAGCCCATCGTGTCCTTGGATCTCATTTCAGCTTTCACCGACAACTACAGTACCACCATCTTTCTGTAACCTCGTTACCCAGAGGTCCTACTCAACCGATCGTCGTGCTAGCATTGACATTGCAACGTCGACCAATAATCTTTTCTCTAAAAAGCTGCCATTACAAATTGCAACCTTTGATCGGCCCAAATTAGAAGGAAATCATCGATACTCGTTGGGCTAGTAAGTATCACCTTCTGAGCACACTTCAGAACTACATTCCACCACCGTCGGAGCACACCATGAGCAAATTACTCGCGGAATCGAGTAAAAAAGCGACGTCATCCGTACAAGATGTCGGCGAGGATAAACCTCTGTTCGGTTCGAGGTAAGCATCTGGTGTCAGTTCCGGTCGATTAGCTGGCTGATTCGACATGATTTACTAGGTTTTTGACAGAGGAAGACGATGTCTGGAGCCAGAACGCGTGGGATCATGTTCCACCACCGGACGATCAGGTCGAAACCATCGCAAAATCCCTATCCAAGCAACGGCTAGCGCCAGTTCCCTCGGAAGACAAGCAAAAGATCGATGAAAAACCCGCGAAGCACTGGTACGTGCATTTTTAGATCGTCCCGAAATCTGTGTCCATCCAAAGGTTAATGGAGATTGGAACATAGGGACAACTTCTACAAAATGAACGCCAGCAACTTTTTTCGAAATCGCAAATGGTATGGATGGATTTGATTATTGGGTGTGTTCCGGTTCAGACTTTCCATTTTTAGGCTTCACAATGAATTTCCAGAGCTTGTGGCTGCCACACACGCCGACGCTGGCCCTACGACGATAATGGAAGTCGGCTGCGGTAAGATCTACTCTTATCTCTGGGTCATAATGCCTCAAGGTCTCACCCCTTTCCTTCCAGGGGCCGGAAACTCCGTATTTCCTTTACTTTCCGCGAACAATAACCCACAACTTCGATTGCATGCATATGACTATGCCTCCCACGCAGTCAAATTGGTTCAGGTATGTCACTTTTTCCATTGCACAAGAAAACGCGACTCATACGTTAGAAAATAGAGCGACCCTCTATATTTGTCTCCGCCAGTTGGAACTATCCACGCGTCCGTGTGGGATGTAACCTCCCCGGATAGCCTGCCCTCCGACATCACGCCGGGTACAGTCGACATTGTGATTATGGTCTTCGTTATGAGCGCACTCCATCCTGACGAATGGGGCCGAGCCATCAACAATATTCACAAGGTATTTTTGTCTCATAAGAAGACCATCATGGCAATCATTGTTGAATGTATAATGCCTGTAGATCTTGAAACCTGGAGGCGTCGTTCTTTTCCGTGACTATGGTCGCTATGATTTAACTCAACTACGGTTTAAGGGCGGCAGGCTCCTGGACGAGAACTTTTACATGCGGGGAGACAAAACTCGAGTTTACTTTTTCGAACTTGGTAAGTATCTTACTGCTGACTGTCCCGCCATCAATCTCGCATCACTTACCGCACTTGAAACTTTCAGACGAACTTTCATTACTCTTCACTGGCGCCAAAGCATCTCCAGACACACGGCACGCGATAAACATAACCACAACCCAATTATCACAAGAGGATGACACGGGGCATTGTCTTGATTTAGAAGTGGAATTTCCCGGTCAAATGGCGTCGGCAGACTCCTCTTCTCCGGCGCCAAGGGACGAAGGGGTCATTCCATCTTCTTCCTCATATCCATTAGGAATCCATCCGAATCTCTTATCTCCTCTGGCGAACTGCCCCCCACACCCACTCTTCACCGCCGAACAGCTTGGCGTCGATAGGCGGCTAATAGTCAATCGAAAGAGGCAGCTCAAAATGTATCGCGTGTGGATGCAGGGTAAGTTCCGTAAACTGTGAGTAAGATGACTGGTATTATCGTACAGAACTAGCGGCCCCACTATCTTGTCAGTAGGTACAATTTAATCAAGAAGAGGGGATATGCATCATGATTAGTGGGCGTACAGGTAAGAGACATGTATAAACTAAGTATCCAGAAATTATTTATCATCTTAGAACACAACAGCGGCAACGCGTTCCCCGAAATTCTTCGGCGGCACTTCAGGCGTCTCGGTCTCCTCGGGCGTAGGAATACCCTGCGTTAGGATGAAACGTCAGAAAATTTGATACATGCGTGTATAACAGTATAACCGAATACTAACGGTGACGAAATCCATTTCCAGAGGTTTCCAGAATTTGGTCCTTTTGGTAACCTTGTAGCCGACGTACAGGACCACGAAGATTGGGATGTTGACATCTACATCAAGCAAAATATGAGCCACACGATAACAGCGACTTTAAAGCAGAGGCACATACAGGCGGTAAAGAATCCTGAGGCATTGAAAGCCCAAAAGACTTTAAATCCGTTAATAAGGATGAAGAAGAGAGTCCAGCCGGCGCCCCAGTATGCGATGTATGGTTGGAATCTGTTGTGGTATGAATTCTTGGTCAGGTCGTATCCTTGAGCAATCATTCCTCGTCCTGTTGAAGAGGCAAACAATGATGAGATTCTGACCAGTGAGTAAAGAAGACGTTTACGCACTGAAGAAGATGTAAGTCACGTTCATGACGAACCAACTGGTGAAACCTCCTGTTGTCGAGAGGTTGACAAACCAGCTATAAAGAGTGCATCAGATTTGTGGAAGCGAAAACACCAATAACGACGACGACCAATACTTACTTGAACACGGTGTTAGAACCCGATGACACGCTCATGAAAGAAAGGAACGAGAACGCGGACTTTCTAGAAGTCAGAAGCGTGAGGTATTCCAAACAAATAGATACTCACGGCGCCGAGGACCGCAGCCAACGGGAGACCTTTCTTTGTGCAGTATGCAAAGATCTTGGGGGCCTGCCCACGGAGGGCAAGTCCATAAAGAACACGCGAGGAGCAGAACAGGAAACTATTTCCGGCCGAGAACGCGCTAGTGAAGATACAAGCATTAACAATGTGGGGCAAAACTATTTTGGGAAAGGTGTTAGGTCATTCGAATAGGAAAAATGCACGACAGAATACCTCTGATGCCAGAGCGTTTGATTGCGATGACGAAGGGCGACGAGGCCGCAGTATTGTTGCCTTGATGATTGTGAAATAAATACTGTATCCCGACTTTGGACGGAAAACGCAGACTGACCTTGCAAAGACAGCAGGTCGGCATCGTTATATGCAACGAGCATACCGATCATGAGAATTCCCAAAATCTGTAACATTTTAGATCAAGGGGCAAAAAAAGTGCACATGGGACATACGTAGAACACTAAAATTCGGTAGAACACTCGACGAACGGCTTTGGCGATGTTACGACGAGGGCTTTCAGTCTCTGAAGCAGCACTGAAAGGCTATCTCAATACGTAGAGCTAATCAAACCAGAAACAGAACTCACATGACGACCAACTCCATACCCTGGAACGAGAATGCAGCCTGCACAAGAACACCCAAGATGGCAAGGAAGCGGTCCCAACCAATGTGATTTGGCTCCAAACCAGAGCGAGCAATGGCGCCAGGATTCTTCCAGAACTGTTTCTTTGTTGAGTTGATTTTCTGTCAGAGTTTTGGGATATACTGACCCTAAATCCGATACGCTCATGATTGGGGCCTCCACCGAGGTCGATGACGAGACCAGTGATAAGCAAGCCGATGATAAGAGTGACTACATTTGGCATCTGGTCAGCAAATATATCACCAAAAACCAGACTACCACCCACGCTTGATTACCGCGAAAATAAATTCAGCTGTAGGGCAATGTTAACAAAAGATTTCGAGTCAAGGTTCAAGGTTTCAAGGTTCCTCACATTCTCCGAAATATCTGCAGTAAGTCTGTCAGATCGCAAAGAATACGGCATCATTCAAATTGAAAGTAATCACCTAACACCAAAGATATTGATGAGGCATACGAGAACACAAATAATTGCAGTGTAACCGGCGATATGTGAAGACTAGACGAGGATGTCAGCGAAAGGTCACAGGCTGTGATAGTTGTCAAGCTTACGGGGGCGTTTGTGTCCCAGAAGGTGAGGAGAATGACCGCGGCTGTGATTTCAACAGGTGTCGAAATACTTTAAAAACATAGTTGAATCATGGGCAAGAATCAAGTTAAATCTGAAACATACGCATTTGTGTAGAAGTAGTTCTGAGATGATTTGAATTAGTTAGTGCCGACAAGTACAGTACCTACTTCAGAGTACGCACCCATCCAGTTGCAAACCCGAGGGCAGGGTCAACCCAACGTGCAGCTATAGGAAGCGTTCTTGAAAATATTTTCCACGGATGAAAAAAATTAATAACGGACCAAAATGAGGGAAAGTTCCAGAAATTGGAGCCCATGTTGACATTTCTCCGACGGCGCACAGTGACCTAATTTCCAGGTGTAAACTTGTCCAAGAAATTCAAGGAGGGTACCTACGAGTATGCGACAGTTCCAACGAGGGCATAGGCCAGCAAAGCTCCCAGAGGGCCTGCAGATGCCAAGGCTCCACCAGAACCCAAGAACAGACCAGTACCTATAGTTCCAGCAATCTATCGAGAAACAATATTTCGTCAACAAGGTCATGGTCATTGTGGAGCAGGCATTATCGAGAGCTCACAGCAATCCTGTTACAACAGATAAGCTCCGACATTCTAAAGTAAAATACGCAAAACCTACATCTGAACATGCCGTTGCTTGAGGCGCCGCTGGACACGGTCAAGGTCGTGAACATCGAAGTGATATCTGTGGTGACGGCGAGAAGCATGAGAAGCATAGATAAGGGCACGCGAGCAACATACTGTGGATTTTCCTGCACGACAGGGTCTTCGTGAAGGCCTTTTTCGAGGCTATCTCGTTTCTCGTTATCCATGATGAAATATGGTCGAGGGAAAGGTTGACCGAACAAGGCGGATGGGAGAATGCAAGAAGCACCCCACCTATGTACTTATCCATGGAACCTATACCAGGGGGGATAATGTGGTTCGGTGAGATAAAGTCGGACAACCGACCTGATTTGGTACGACAGGAGATATAAATAGAAAGCCTTCACATGGAATCCATCCATCTGCATATGCGTATCGGTGATGTGCCTGTCATAGATTCTATTCCATTCACGGTGTGTTGAACCCTGTTGCACCCAATTGGACAACATCTTCTCGTCTCCATCTCCAGATGTCAGGGTCTGGGTGAGCTGCGCGATAAGTATCATGTGTTTGATAAAGGAGCAAAAACTGAGGCGTCATCGCCTCAACTTGATAGCAAGTCTGGTGCTGTGGGGCACCAACAAAAGCTAGCCGTTGCAGACAGGAGCGAGATCTGCCAGGTACGCTAGGGGTTCCCTCGTTGGAAGGCCGCAGTCAAAGCTGTCCACTCTCCGAGGGTTAACGTTGTGTATCTTATGCCGAGCTAGAAAATCGATATAGAATAGGAAAGCAGAACGCCAATGTCGCAATTTTCGAGGTCGATTGACGAATAAATACGACGTTAGTTGCGCCTTATCTTTCCTTGTGAAGATGCAGGTCACAGGAAGGCTGGATGAAAGCCAGCTCCAGGCTACGGCTCGGCATGGCTCGGCTAAGACTCCGGCTTGTGCCGAGTGCATTTGCTGGGGATGCTATGTACACTATTGGGCACTCCTACAGGGTCTTGCATAAAACGTTCAGTTCATCATTTCGCGAGACTGTTGGAAAGGGCATCCTGTATGAGTTTAGGCCGATTTATTCTTTGTGCCCTTGGGAAGGAACTCCATATACCCTCATATACCACTTCCTCAGCCTGTTTCGTGCAGACGCAAAGACGCGCAAACAAGCGCGACGGAAATGATGGACTGATTTGCATTTTATGCAAAAACCCTGTATCATTTGGAGCTGTCCTGCAGTGCATGCCAGAGCTTGGATAGACAGATTCCAAGTAAAGGTCATCTCTTTTACAGTAGATTGCAGTCCATAGATCATGAGGAAGCCACCAAGAACTGAGCTCCCCCGATTCTGACGTCGAACCGCCAACGTTTCAACTCTTAGATCTTAGGTTTAGTTATTCAAGGGCCCACACATGTAAGCTTGCCCTCATCCTGTCAGAGTAACGTTCTGAGTAGCATTCACACAGGCTTGAACGTTTCGCTTTTTATCTGGTGGCCGCCGCCCTGACTGTCTTGGATGGCCCATTTTGGGTGTATGACTTGCTTCGTCGAGCACCTATTCGAGTACGTTACCACTCAGGCTCAGCCCTTGTATGCCAATACTAATGCATTGAGGGCAGTTCCCAGAATCCGATACCTGGACAGACGAGGAGATAATCCGCGCTGTTGAATCTGCGCCATATCTTGAGGGCTCAGATGACAAGCTTGTCCAAATCTCAGAAGACACAGTCGTGAAATTGGGCCGCGACTGGGACTCTACACATCTGAAGCGCTCGCCATGGAGCTCGTCCGCAAGCAAACACGAATTGCCGTCCCGCGCATGAGACGCGCCATACGTCATCATCACCCAGAAGGAAACGGCCTGATTGTCATGGACTTTGTGCCTAACAGCCAACAGCTCCGGGTGGCCTGGCCCTCACTGTCTGTCTTGGGAAGCTCAAAGTCGTTTTGACCATGCGCCTTTACCTCCGCCAGCTTCGACGCGTCCAGCACTCTTCGTCCAACAACACACCCGGTCCGCTGGGTCCGACGCCCTTGCCTTGCAATGGCCTTCAATTCGGCTACGATGCGAAAGGTCCATTCTCAACGATCTCCGCACTCGAGACTTATTTCCGAAAAGAACATAGCGCTGCTGAAGACCGTGCCTCTCGAGGTTGGGCACCTTCTCCAAATTGCAAGCCCCTCGATGCTTCCGCGTTTGCCTCCTTGATTTTTACGCACAACGACCTGAACATGCGCAACTTGCTGCTGGACAATCACCGTGTGCTGTGGGTCGTTGACTGGGGGTTTTCAGGGTTTTATCCACCGTGGTTTGAGTATCTTGGGATGAGATACGCCGCGCAGAAGGATAAGGATCCGGAGAGCTGGCAGAAATGTATCAGATATATGACAGAACCTGCATTTGAGGTTGAAGAGTGGATGAAAAGGATAGGCCATGACTTCGCCGACCTGTAGCAGTAACAGAGTTGTAGAGTCAGGTAGTCTTATCTTACAGACCATGCAAAAGGGCGAAAGTGTTCATAGATTCCTCAGGACTGAAGCTCC
>JADNRV010000525.1:0-26935 GCA_015499995.1 Flammula alnicola
ACGGTAAGCCATCGTTCCGTCGTGTTACGTTGATCATTCGCTGACATTCTTTTATAGCATGGATGGCTCATCTCATGCTAATGTCGTTTCTTCTCGAGAGCAGCCGCCACTCCATCACACGCTCGTCTGTGTGTTGCCTGATGCATCGTGGTCATTCATTCCCTCCAAGCCAAGTTCCATCTTCTACCCAACGTCCGGGCCCTCCAGGTCGCTCGCCGTCTTCGTCGAAGCAACCGTCCGTCTTTGTTGATGTTTCTGCGACCACTATGCACTCTTCCCTACGAACCACATACCCATCTCTATCCCTCCATCCACAGTGACCTTGGGCTGTCGCAGTCGTTCATACCGAACAGACAGCGCCGCAGTCATCTCCTTCATCGCCACCCTCTGTCCAGCACAAGTCCTACATCTCCAGCCTTCTACTCAAACCGTCATATCACCAGAGACATCTACAAACCCTCCCGACTGCTTATCTCTAATCAGCTGCCCCACCCAGTTACAATCCTACCACACTCCAGCTCGATCCTGATCCGCGTCCCGCACTCGTCCTCGTCGAGCTTCATCTCCATGACGCACATCCATCTCCTGCGCACGTTCCACTCTGCGTCGTACACGCACTCGCTCAGGCTTCGTCGTCGTCGCAGGTGCCGGACAACCACCAGCTGCTGGTGGATGTGACGCGGAACTACCACGAGCTGGCGGTGCTTTCGAAGGTTAGGTGGAAGTTGGACGGCGCAGGCGGACGTAAGGGCCTGCCATTCCACCTGGCGGCGGTGGACGCGATGCGCATGGCGCTTGATAGAGATTGGGATCGGTTAGAGGGCGGGGTAGAATCATGACCAACTTTTTTTTTCCTTCTGTTGTGTTCGTTCGGACAAATGCATTCTGATCCATCTTGCATACTATTCATATTTTTTTGTAGGGCAGATATCTATGATGTCTCTCTGTCGTTCTCTTTGCTACAACTCCCTGTCATGTTTCATTGTGCATATCACATTTTCTCATATCTTAACTCACATAGACCCTGTTCATCGTTATTTGCATTGTATATTGTAGGCATACTATGTAATTTGTAGCATCATCACCCAGCTCGCTTTCTTACGTTCGTATATCCACGCAGGATCAAGTTAAATAATTGCAATGTCCTCGGAACTATCAAGAATTCTACTAGTATTACGCTGCAAAGCAGAACAAGCAATATAACTACGAACGCGACAGTGACACATCAATATGCCTAGCCTTTTACTGGTTCTTCTTCTCCAGGGCATTGAAAGTCTTGCCCACATCTGACCGCACTGGGTTCTGGATGCTCGCGAGCGCATTCAACCCTACAAGCAACACGGGGACCAGGACGAAGAAGGCAACCAGCAGCGCCGTGATCAAGCCAGGAGTCAGGAGTTGATATTTCTTGAGGATACCGCCTGATGGCAGGGTGGTGTTGGCAGCGAAAGTCTGGGCAGGAGGTGGCGAAGAGAGGTCCAGGATCGGACGATCGGGTGTGTCGGGTGATTGGCGCTTCAAGAATGAAGCGTGAAGAGGCGAACCGGTGTATACCACGAGATGGTCCGGAAATACAGATGCAAGTGCTTTGAGCTCAGTTCCGAGCAAGGATGCTATAGGTGTATATAGGAGAGTCTACATCAATTGCGGCTGCAAAAGCAGAGAACAGAGCTACGAACCGTGATTGGCCATGGCATCCTTCCTGGTCTTTCCTGATTCCTCGAGGTCGGGCATGCCCAGACATACGACGTGTTTAGTATTATGCTTGAGACCGACGTCGCTATGTCCGGGTGAATATTGAAGAAGCCGAGAGCGGCATTTGGACGCGACTCCTTCAGCGAGCCAGGTGACGTCGAGTTCCTGGTGAATGGGAAGGTATGGATATTGACGTGCTGATGGAGAGGAAGTCAGACTGCGAGCAATATGAGTGTTTGGTGAGAGGGTGCGGAGGTCCGAGGCGTGAAGCTAGAAAGTAAAATTCGACATTAATTGGGCGCAGGCGCTTTGGGATGAGATACATACCCCAGGCTGCTCAATTATGATAACAGCATCATGGTTGCAGACTTCGTCCGCGTTGAGGATGTTCTCGAGGAAAGATGCAGAGTGGACTGCGCTGTCCAGCCGTGAGGGTAATGAGTCGAGAGTAGAGGAGCTAATTACATGTCAAATTTGAGCAAAAAGGAGACAAAAAATGAGACCAAGTACCTAGAGGATGCCCATGCTACGACTGGGGCGGTATTCGAGTACGCGAAAACAACGTTGGCAATGGCAGCGACGACGAGGAGACGGGCAGCCATCGGGACTGAGGAAGAGTGACTGACTCTATGATGAGCGAACTGGTTTGTGTCAGTCACATGACCGGATGCTATTTAAAACACCCTATCTTGAAAGCGACCCCGCCCCCGGTTTCCTGCTCTTAAATTTGCAACCATGCTCTCCGTCGCAGCTCGCTCAGCAAAGGCTCTTCGCTTCCGCCCAATCGTCAACGCATCGAGGTCTGTTAAATCTCCCCTTTTTTATATATCCCAGAATCATATCTAATCTTGTACTCCTCCTTGCATAGGACATTCACGTCTACCAGATGCAGACGAGAGGAAACTTCGCGACCAGCCTCGCTGAACGTATTCACTGATGAAGAGCAGATGCTGCGCGACGCGGGTTCGTCCTTTCTTCTCATTATCTAGCGTCTAATCTTATCCCATTTAATTTAGTCAAGCGGTTTGCATCGGACGTCGTGGCGCCCAAGGTCAGGGACATGGATGAGAACGAGTCTATGGACCCCTCTGTCATCCAAGGCCTTTTCGAGCAAGGCGTAAGTTTTTTCGCGGTTTCAGTGCTGCCCTACTGTCATATGCCTAACATATTCTCTTAGCTCATGGGTATCGAAACCAGCCCCGACCATGGAGGTTCCGGCTCCTCATTCACCTCGGCTATTATTGCCATCGAGGAACTTGCCAAGGTCGACCCCTCCGTCTCGGTTCTGTGCGATGTCCACAACACCCTCGTCAACACCGTCATCCGCAAGTACGCCACGGCAGAACAGCAGGAGAAGTGGTTGCCGCTCCTATCCGAGTCGAAGGTCAGTAAACCTCTCACATATCAAATTCCGGAAATTCTTACTTCTCTCGTTCATATAGCTCGGTTCTTTCTGTCTATCAGAGACATCATCAGGCTCTGATGCGTTTGCTCTCAAGACGCGTGCCAAGAAAGATGGCAACAACTGGATCATCAATGGTTCCAAGATGTGGATCACCAACTCTTATGAAGCAGAGATTTTCCTCATCTTTGCCAACGTATGTCTCGTAAATACATACACAACCCACCCAAGTGAATTTAATCGTATGCATTGTAGATTGACCCCAGCAAAGGCTACAAGGGTATTACATGCTTCCTCGCCACCAAAGAGATGGGCATCAAAATCGCGAAGAAGGAGCAGAAGCTTGGTATTCGTGCTTCGTCAACGTGCACACTTGACTTTGACGACCTTAAAATTCCTGAGGAGAATATCATTGGCGGCGAAGGCAAGGGCTACAAAGTATGTTCTAACCTCTTCCTGGAATCAGTATTAGCCTGACACTTTTCTTGTATCTTAGATCGCCATTGAAATTCTCAACGAAGGTAGACCATTGCAGACTACCCCAATCTTTATCTCCCGGCTAACGTAACCCCACCCCCACAGGCAGGATAGGAATCGCTGCCCAGATGCTGGGTCTCGCCCAAGGTGCCTTCGACAAATCCGTGCCTTACACCTACCAGCGGCAGCAATTTGGCCAGCCTATCGGCACCTTCCAGGGCATGGCCTTCCAGATCGCCCAAGCTGCCATCGAGATCGAGACCGCGCGTCTGCTGACCTACAACGCCGCTCGACTCAAGGAGGAGGGACACTCATTCACCAAGGAGGCCGCCATGGCCAAGTACTGGAGCAGTGTCGTCGCACAAAAGGTCGCCGGCTCGGCGATTGAGTGGGCTGGTGGTGTTGGGTTCACAAGGGAGACCGGTATCGAGAAGTACTGGAGAGATTCGAAGATTGTTCGTGCTTTTCGTTTCCTTCTGGAATATTATGCTAAATGTTTCTGTGCGATTCACAGGGCGCGATTTATGAGGGCACTTCGAACATCCAACTGCAGACCATTGCCAAGTTCATCCAAAAGGAATACTCATAGTCAACTACATATTGTCTGTCTCTCAAGGTATAATAACATATGGAATAGCTAGGCTAGTACCATGACATTTATTTGATAACAGAACATGTAATTTGTATTGGGGCATCCATCTAGGCAATAATAAATTGCTGCAAACGTTGAGGTCACCAACTTTTTTCATTAGGGACAGTCAAAGTTAGCGATTCTGACACAACTACAAACATGATTATGATAGGGATTCTGGTCTGAATTTTGACCCGGGATTCTACCCAAACCACAGAATCGAGGACCCCAGAATCCGATTCATGTTTCACGAATCTCCTCCGGATCGTGAAATGATTCTGTGATTCCGAAAATCACGACCTATAATTCCCTATTGGGAATCACACATCTTTGCAAGGCTTGAAACAGACTAGTGTATTACTTATACAGATGAGTAGTGAACTGTTTTCTATACTCGAGTAACAACGAGAAACGAAGAAATGCAAGCCGTCGAAGCAGCGTCCAAATATATATGTTCTGATACTACGAAGTCCGCATGAACATTAATACTCCCTCGTATACAGCCCAACCGATGGCAGAACTCAATACTTTACGGGATATTCGTAGGGAGGCGCCGTCGAAGAACCCTGCAACTCCGCGTTGCTGGGAGATAGAACACATGTTTAGAAAACTAGGTGCCTATAAAGACAAAGACACCACTCACTTTCCAAACCGTGCTAATCGTCCTGAAGAAACCGTGATATCGTTCTTCAGAGCGAACTTGCACCTTAGTCTGCATGTGTTGTGAGGGTTCAGCCAACCGAAAATGAGAATGAGAAAGTTCAAAGAGAGGAAGTGATAACGGACGGACCTTGATGACATCAAAAGGATGGGTGGCCAGCGTTGCAATGGCTCCTGCGGATGCAGCAGACACACCGTGAATCAGGGCCGCTTCGCTGCCAGACGTCGCTGGAATTAGATATGCTTCGAGAAGAATTAATATGTTGTCAATACCACTGCGATGAATGGGAGAAGGATACACTGCTCACATGCTTCACGCTTGATGCCCTCGTAAAAGACAACAAACAACCCAGCATACGGTGCGTCGCGCAGAGACGATGCCAGAAACCCACGCAGTAGCTCCGACGGACCCTGGCGTGTAATGGAGATGAGGGCCCCAGATAAACTTTCATAGGCATAGATATTGCTCTACCAAAAGAAAACACGGCCATCAATCAAACGGAGACAATGCACAATATAATGAGGAAGAACCCACTTCGAAGCGTGCTTTGAGCACAGAGAACGGATTCAAGAGGAATCCAACTGCAACCCTCGTCGTCGCGCCTGCCAGAAGGTTGCCCTGGCTGGTGAGACTCGGAAGGACGGACCCATTCTTGTCCGACAACTCTCCGCTGGGGTATTTCTTGACACGGGCAAAATACGGCGATCGAGCCATGAAGGTGCGCAGTTGCGTGAGACTGGTCATGTACATGGCGACTCCTGGAACATTTCTTGTTTGCGGATAGTGAGTGGGTATAATGGATGACTATCAAGAACTGCTTACCGGACCAAGGACGGCATGGTTCCCCTCCAAAGGCCTTTCAGGCCATGCTGGGCGATCACATCCCGAGTCGTGCCCAAAATGACGGACGAGCGGGAGCTGTGAAGTGGAAAATTTCAGCTTTCTAGCCATGGAAAGGTTTACTTATCGCACTTTGGTACTTTCACGGATCCATCCCCTTGCTGGAGACGCGTCTTGAGGAGGTCAACTATTACATATCTCGATGAGAACGTTATTTGCGTTCAAGGATGCGTGTGAGACGCACAGGGTTGTAGGCAGACCGTGGTCGCGAAGCCTGACAACGCGCCTGAAAAAAAAAAGCCGTTCAAAGTGAACTTTGAGGAGAAAGAAAAAGGAAGGTACCTGAGAGCAGTTGCTGCCCAACATTGCTCATAAGATATTCCGGTGACTAGGAAAAACAGCTTGTTCGCGAAAGATTGACAACCGAACTTGAAAGTTTTTGGTACAGTTATATTGCAGAGCAGTTGGATTGGGCGACGTATGTACACCCTTGTTGAAGAAAAGAAAGACGAATTGCTGGGCAAGACCGAGTACGACTCGGAGGAAGAAGAGAGGCTATGATGACATGGGCCTGAATTCAAGAACGTGACCGCAAACTGTCCGTGACTCCACATCTTGCTCTTGACCACAACAATGGCTGCAATTCCACCACAAGCCCGCTCAAAAACTCTTCGCGCATGTCTACTTTGCTCAATAATCCAAGCCCCCATCGATTTCAGGAAAAACGGTTGCCCAAACTGCGAAGAAATCTTGCAGGTTTGTGCAAACTTGCACCCCAAATATTTTATGTATTAACATTCGGGGCATTTCAATAGATGAAAGGCTCGACTGACCGTATTCAATCCTGCACGACAACCCAATTTGATGGTGTGATTTCTGTTATCGATCCGGACAGCAGCTGGGTAGCGCGTTGGCAACGTACAGGTCTGTTTTTTCTGCTTTTCTCGCCCAAAGAATAGATCCTGACACGCCATTTCGAACTTCAGCAAAGTACGTGCGAGGAATGTATGCCGTTCGTGTAACTGGAAGAATACCCGAAGACGTCGAAATGGAACTGGAACGAAGGAATATCAAGTACCGCCCAAGAGATCAAACTGACCAGGATTAACATCCTACGACCAACCTCGATCATAGAGTCTTCGTGCCAAATGACTCAGTCCGACTCCAGCGCTTTGTGAATATTCATTGGATTCTTGCCATCAATTATAGGAACTCATCCCAAGACACGAGAGGGGGCGGCTGCTGATTACATTTTGGATAACGCCATGCATCCTGACCATGCCATTCGACCATCTACGGTATACTGCAGTCTTATCTTAACCAACATCGAGATGCTCAGAATCTCTATATCCCCATAATAGATATATTCATAGTGTAGCATAATTACTTAGTATGGCTCCAATCCAAGGAGTCCTTGACAAGCTCCTTCAACGTCGACAATCTGGAGACAAAATCAGTACCAAGACCTCGAATAAGTAACTTTCTTTACCTCCTTGGGAGCCGAGACGGAAAGTACAACAGGATGTTCATCCCCAATGAGAACTTCGTCCTTTTGGGTTCCACTCAATCAATGAATACATGCGAAGATGATGAATTGTTTACTAACCTCGATCCTGATGCCAATATTGTGATAATGTTTCGGGAAGTTGGCGGTTGGAGGAACGTAGATGCCTATAGGTTATGTCAAATTTAAATCATAGGAACATCCGGTACAGAGCAAAGACCTACCAGGTTCAATAGTAATAACCATTCCTTCTTGCAATCTACAAGCCGAACGACGAGGTTAATCAATATCCGAGATAACAATCGAGGCGACATACGGTGCAGATCGATCCATATGAGCAGATTCATGCAAATCTACAAGAAAGTAAGAAGTTCAGCCACGTAGCTAGCATAAACACAAAAAATGATACGCACCAACTCCGATGGGATGACTCAAATAATGCGGGTAGAGCACTCTTTCCAGATCACCCTCAGTCCAAAGGTTAAATCCAATCTGGTTCAACTCTTGCTTCAGAAGCGTACACGACTTCCTATGCAGCTCTTGCAACGAGTATCCAGCCTCTGCAGAACACAACTTGACCAACTCCTTCTGTGCGGAAAGAACTGCGCTATAAAGGTCGCGTTGAGGAGGAGAGAAGGTACCGCATGCGGGGTATGTACGGGCTGTGGTGCAAGGTCATTACGAGAAAATACTGGCGAGGAAAGGCACAATCTCACTAATATCTGAGGCATATCCACTATTCCAAGACAATTAGCGGCAGATAAAGAGCGGTAAGTGTTATGCACATACTTATATTCGCACCCAGCGTCCATCAGAACGAGCTCATCCGGGGTAATTATGTGATTATTAGCGGTATAATGCAAAATTAGGGAGTTGGGTCTATCAGCCAATAAGCTCAATATAAATCCGTCGCGAAAAAAAGAAGACTGACCCTGAAGCTACCACTGGGACATAAGCAAGTCGTTGAGCACCGCCAAGGGAACAGAGGTATTCAAAATGAGCAGCAACAGCCGCTTCTGTCTGACCCGGTTGCGTGAATCGCATCGTCTAAAACGATCCTTACTGAGTACAGAATTTAGAGATTCGACGGGATATATGAAGTACCTTGGCATGCGCTCGACCGCTTATGTCCGCTGCCTCACGCATAACCGCTTGCTCCGCCTTGCTTTTGATAGCGCGTAGTTTGCCTAGCTGTGGTGCCAGAGGTCTTCGTATAGAGTTCGAGATGCTATCAATGAGTTCATCGTTCTCCAAGGCTGAAGGATTTGTGAGATATGTCAGGAACGACTTTGGTTTCTTCCGTGTCGGTTTTGAAGTTGGAAGGTCGACATATACATGAGAGGAGTGAGGCAGGATGGATTTTACGTGCGAGCTCAAAGTGTTTATTGACAGAGTATTGTCGGCTTGGAATATCTCTTTGGCTGCAGATAGGCTGGTGCTATAAGGTCGCAAACGAGGTCAGTGCACGAGTTCAAAGCAACTGTCGAGATATATGTACATACCTAGGCCCATCCCATTTTTCTTTGGCAAGGTCTTTACCCGAACAAAAAAGAGTCATCTTGTACCCTCTCGGAGAAGAGTTCTTTTCTAGTTACAAGACTTCAATAATTGTTATGGGCAGTGGGCGCTAATAGACGCACCGAGAATGACTGCAGAATTAGGTTCCTCAAAACCGGTAAGGTACCAAAAGTCAGACGCTTGTCGGTACTTGTAGCTGTACATCCATAAGCTGTCCGCCTTGATACCTACTTGGAGGAAGGAGGTTGCTTACAAGATATCTACCCGCACCATATAATTAGGCAAAACGAGTTCCAAAAATTTGACAAACAGACGTACTTGCAGACATGTATTTCACTGAGGCAGCCACAGAGATGACAACGCTCTTCTCTGGCAGCAATTCCATAAGCCTCCGGCGTCTTTGTTCATAATCCGAAGCCGGTATTCCAGGGGTGAGGTCATTCTGCTGGACTTTGCTCAAACGATAAAGAAGCAGTCATGCTGATGGGATAAAAGAACATACCCAGGTGAGGGTGTGATAAAAATGTGGGTTGACCGTATTCCGAGGGCTTTGTAACTATACTTCTGGTAGAAAAGCGCGTTCCTGCGCGTCGGAATGAATTGAACATGGAGGAGGCATGACAGGAGCAGAAATTTAGACCCTAACCCGCCATCATCCTAAGCCCTAACCCTAGCTTACACCACCGAGTTACTGAATGAATTTTTGGTGAGTTCTCTCTCTTTTTCTCTTTTTGAATTCTTTTTCTTACTTTAAACATGGTCAAACACCCAACCTATTCAATTTCCAGGGAAAACCTTACTGAAACGTGCAGTTGTCTCCGAGTCTCCAGGTCTCTCCTCCAGAGACCAAAGAGGTCCGTCTGCAACCAGTCCTAGCTCTTGTCAGGGCCAATACTCGTATTCCACACCTAGTCTGGAGCGGAGATGCTCTGGCTGGCTACTAAAACACAAACTATCGTTGGACGAACTCTACGACTTAGAAAACGCGTACGATGAATGGCATATTCCTGTTAATTTAAAACCTTGCCGGCTACGATCAAGAAAATGGCTAACACTTCCTCAAAAATCGTTAAATGGTAGGGTGCTACCTAGGAGGAAGGAGGGCAAACTGTCCTATTGTTATCAACTTGTTCAATTAATCAAGACAATTCAAATTCCAATGATGAAATTACTACAAGCAGAAATGGGAGTTGTGTATGCCATGCAATGCAACGGCCTTCACCTCAAGTATTTCGTCAACTAAACAGCACATCGATATTCTAACAGCGAGTAACTCGGAAAGAAAGAAAAGACTGGAAAGTCTCGCATACCGAATTCCCATTAAAGACTGTTGTAACTTCAGAGCATGCAGAGTCAACGAAGAGCTCGGTGAATCCGGGGCTTGTGCACCCGACGAGAGCGAGAGAGCCCCACGTGAGGCCGGTTCCGAAGGCAGGGGCAACACAACCACTACCACCTGCACTGAGGTTGAATGCCGTAACCTGGAAAGTGGGCTGAACAGAGCCATCCAAGGCACATTCCTGGCCGAGATATAGTGTGGCAGTGTAGGCGGCGGAGAGTGCGATATGGGCCGTCACTATGGAAATAATTGGTAGCGCAAAGAACTTCATCACTAAATTTCGAAAACATTAGAGGGATACTTAGTTCAGTCTTCTCAGAAATGAAAATAGTAGCTGCCTGTAGGTAGTAGGTACTAACCGGAAATGACCCTTAAAAGGGACTGTCGACTCGATCAAAGAGCTCCAATTTACGATTGGGACTGGAAACAAACTCAGATCAGCATGAACTCGAATTCAACGAGCACACAGAAAATCACCGTGTAATTCTGTTAAGAGCCGAATCCTGAAAGGCTCCTGTCGTTCTGAGGCCCTTTTTATATCTTTCAGAAAATTGTTTTTTTTCCAACTTTCAAATTAATGTCATACAGCCTGGACACAAATGCCAGCCAATTGGTCTCGAAGTTTTGACACCCATGGGACTTGTTTCAAGGACCCGTACCCTTGGAAATATATAAGCAATCGGAAGAACCACCCATGGGATTTATTTCAAGGAGTCCTACCTTGGAAATATGTTTATTATAGAAGCAATCGGAAGAACCACCATCCATGGGATTTGTTTCAAGGAGTCATACCTTGGAAATATGTTTATTATAGAAGCAATCTTGAGAACAATCACCAATCCCAGGGCATGTGGTGATAGGTAGGCCAAGGGCAGAGGATTGGGTGATGTAGAGGAGCATAGTCTTCTTGGCCATTCTACTCTTTTACCATTCTGATGAAAGTATGCGAGCTGCTAACGCTTTCAGCAAATAATCTCATCTTTGACAGGAGTTTTCAGAACAAGACTCCGTCTCAGGATTGAAATCGGGGTATAACTATGGCACAGACTCATAGAAGGATAATGGCGATGGTTTAAGTGTATGACATGACAAGCAACATCCATGTAATTTTTGATTTATTTTTAGCCAAGATAAATTTACTGATGACCCTCAATCTACAACCTCGCATCGCGGGGCATCTTTTTCAGAGCCTGGCGGACTCCCAGGTCTGCCAGGACATCTTCGGCTCCAGCAAGGACTAAAAAAAAGGAAAGGGTGATCAGCGGACAATCCTTTTGAAATCCTATGCACGAATACTCACTAGCATCGAAACCAGACGTTCGGTGATACTGAAAAAAGCAGGTGAGCAGATTGAGCGGGACCACGGCGTATACGAGGGCGAAAAAATAGCAAACTCACGTTCTCGATGAATTTACCCATACCAGTCACTGTGATAGCGCGCCCACCGAAGATCTGGGTGGCATCTATGATTCGAAGGGGTGAAGGTTAGAGAAACATCGCTGGCAGCCCGAGAGGTGCTCATACCTTCTGCAGTTTCACGGCCCGAGCGAGATATGAATCTGTTACAAAAATGAAGAAAGGAAAGGTGGCTTCTCTCGGCTACAATTCAGAAATGGGAGAGAAAGGACGCACTGTTTGAGGAGACCAATAGGACCGGCCAGTTTATCAGACTGCTCCTTGTAGCTCATCTGATTGATGTGATGTGAGTTAATTTTACGGACGGAGGAGCAACATTTATCCAGCATACCTTGTTCATTTGATGGGTAATGTTCTCAAACCAATTCTGGCACGCTTCCACACGGGATATCATGTTTGCAAGCTTCGCTCTGATAACAGGCTGTGCCGTCAAAGGCTTTCCAAAGACGATGCGCTGAGTCGACCACCTAATTGAAAAAAAAATGTTAGGCGGTGACTGCATCGAGTTTTAGTCTGATACTCACTTCAAGGACTCTTCGACCACCAGTCGTTGCGCCGAGAGGGAAGTCGCAGAGACCATCCACCGCTCGTGGTTGAAATTGGACAGAATGACTGACATGCCCGCACCAACCTGACCTAAAGTATTGGAAACGGGAACTCGTACCTACACCAAGAATATTTATCAGAATAGACTGTACAGACACGGACATAATGATGACATATACTTTATCGAATGTCACGAAAGCTGTGCCGGCGACTGAAGAATATGCAGTCTTGATGGGCTTGGTGGAAACTCCTGGGCCCCTCTCAATAAGGATCACAGTGAATCCGGTCTAGAAAACAGTGAGTAAACACCGTACACAAATGGTCGAAATGACTGACCTCTGTCTTGCAACCGGTGGTGAAGTAGTCTGCAAATGTTCCGTTCGTAATCCACCTGGAACATAGATCCCCTCAACATTTGATAATGACGACCAATGAACAACGTACTTCTTGGTTCCAGTAATAACCCAGTAGTCTCCATCTCGCACGGCAGTTGTCTGCAAACCACCGACATCACTACCAGCGAATGCCTCGCTGATGGCAAGAGCGACGTATTTTTTCCCAGCCAAAGCCTGGCAAGTCGGAAGCGCATCACGTTAGAAATAAAGAAGCAGGGAACGAGTTAAAATTCAGAATTTACGTACATCGGGCACGACCTTTTCATAAAGCTCGGGGGTGCCATAATTCAACACAGGGGGCAAACCGATGACCAAACCAGCAAGCAGACCATCGACAACAGCTCTGCTGCTGACGCGGGCAAGCTCGGCATGGATGATAGCCTAAATCACAAGTGAGTTCACGACATCACAGTGGTCTAGTTTGCTGAGACTCTCACTTCGTGGAAGTAATCAAACTCTTCAGATTTCACGATACCACCCATAAGGGTGCGGCCCTTGAGGTGCCTTCCGGGTCCGAGACGCATAGCGATGATGTTCGTCTGGCTAAATCACGATGAGTGCTTGGAAAAATAGTGAAGTACAACAACATACGCCATCTTGTCCACAACCTCCTGAGAGATCTTCTTGCCGCTCTCTTCGCACTTGACGGATTCAGGTTGAACGACAGTAGTGAAGAACTCTCGGACAGCAGTCTGGAATTTCCTGTGGTTGTCAGAGTAGTATGGACTGAAATAACCCTTGCTGAGCCATGTTGGCTCGCCGTAGGGCACTCGGCTGAGCTCTCCGGGTGCAGGGGCTCTGATCTGTTCCTTTTGCCCTTGAACAGTTCCGATTTGGAGTCGCTTGTACTGGGGTCGCAGAAGAACTTCATGTCGATGGAGACCAAAGAACACTTGTGTGGCATCCTTTCCGGCTACTCGCGTGGTTTAGACATTGAGAAGACGTCATATTCGCGCAAAGGTCCTCACCGACGGACTCCGCGTACAGCACGTTTGCACCTCCGGGATGGAGATTGGCGAATTTGGAGACATTGTACACTTTCGCATCTACGACAATCCACTGAAGACACGAGTTGTTCAATATGTGTATACGAGGCTTTGGGGTCACAGTCTACCCACCACATCGCCTTCCTTGTTGTGCTGTAATTCGACAGAGTTCAGCAAAATATTTATGTGTGACTGAGGAGGACGTACTTGAGCAATTTCATCCAAGGTGTACTCTTTGGACGCCATCGTATTATGCAGTGTGAGAGGAAAAGGCAGAGGATGGTTGTAGTAACTGTTCACGAATGGTGCCCCGCCTGGCCCCGCCCCGGCTATCGAAATGCACCCGTTCCGATTGGGGGATTCACGGTTTCAACTTTCCAGAGTCCTATTTCATTTTGATTTCGGGCTTCCGAATCGGTTTCTTGTTCTGCCGCTCGCCTTGACCAACAACTAAACTGTCAGACTAACAATGATCTATTCTGCGGTGCCAGTGTGCCACTAATTTATTGATACAGGAAACGGGTCATCTTTTCCCTTTTCATACACTACACATCTGTCAGAAGCTTGCAAGGACCCACTCATTCCCAATGAGATTAGGCGCGCTTGGCCTTGTCGATTGTAAGAGTTGATTTGATGAAAGCCGCGGGTGAAGGAATGTCTTCGTTTGACAGCTTGTTGCTCGAGGACAAAAGTTCTTCGAGATTTGGTGTGGTTTTCGCAGACGAAGATGATGAAAAGAGTAGGGTGCCGGTGAGAAAGAGAACGCACGGCAGCGCCCATGTGCTCCTTGGCGGAGAGACATCGTCTTGTTCTTGACGAGCTGAGAGAACACCTGAGTTCATTGCAAAATCAAGGAAATTGGACAGTACCATGTCCCAGATTGCTCAAATATTGATCTGCGATCTCTTCTTCAGACCTGAGTGCGAAAGGTTGGGATTTGACAACCTTGTAGGTGGCGCCATCGGCTCCGATCATCTCCTCAACTGGGGCCCTCGGGGATGCCTCGAGAAGAGCCTTTATCTCTGGTCCCTGTTGAGGCGCGGAAAATAGAATATTATCGGCGGTGACGGCTGGGACTTGTACGAGCATCGGCACGTAATCGAGACGACATCAAGCGCACCTCCAAGAACATTGTTTTTCTTGGACAGATCAACGAGTGGCTCCAGGACGCCAGCCGCGATCCTCTTGACGACAGCCACAGGCGAGGAACCTCCAGATTCTGCACGGAATGATTCGACAGAGGAGCCCAGGACGTGAAAAACAAGAGCAAGATGTTTTCCCTTGACACTTTCTTCGTAGAAGCTGGGACGAAGAGACGGAGAGAGAGTGGAATCTGGCTTTGAGTGGACCTTGGAGAAGATCGCGCTCGTTGGTGGACAAGGAGTCCTGAGTAGCGGCCATGGTATTTTAATAGCTTCGATATTGTCAGGATCCTCGGAATCGACTGCAAGTCAGGTGGAAGAACGTGGTCCCCAACCTAACTTGCGTAGGATGGTCCATCGACCATTGTGCAGTGTTCCTCCGGGTTGGCCAATAAAGTAGTCAACTGGGGCGTCGAGATGTTCTTCAGGGAAGGACGACATGTGGTTGAGAAGTTTCGACTCGGAGGAGTAATGAAAGGATTGCTACAACTTGAAGTATATCTGCATAAATGGGGTATCACCGCAGCCCACTTGGGTGCTGATGCATGGCGCTCGGCAATGGTCCCTGGCCTTGCATAGCCGCTTTGCACAAGGAGTATGCAAAGTAATTATATACATATGGGTTTCGAAAATCGGTGGTAGCGTACCCAGTACGGGACTTTTGAGTTTCGAACAAGGTTTGATGGCATCACCGAAAATGCCGTTTGAAACTCCGCAAACTTCGGGATCTTTTGGGATGGTGAGCGGATCCGGACTCCGACCAGGTGTGCGGACCGGACCTCACGCACTTTAGCGCCCACCGCCAGCCACCACGGGCTCCGTCATTTGGTTCCCATCAGAGCCGGTATGCTACTCCGCCGCATTCAGAACATCTTGTACGTTCTCAAAAATGATATATCTCATGTTCTAGAGGTCGCATAGCATATGTGAGAAAGTGTTTGAGCTGTCAGTCTGAGAGGCTAAGTAGTTCCAGGGGGGGGGCGAGATTCAAAATTGCAAGTCGGTATATTTCTTTTGAAACTCCCGGCTGTCATACTATCACTGACGGCCGGGAGTACCTTAGTGCGCGAACTTGAGCCGCGTCAATCGGATTCATCACAGCCCACTGGTCAAAGGCTCGAATTTAAACTTATCCAGTGCTTTGCTGCTTCGGCTATAAATGCAGAGCGAATTCGAATGAAATCTTCAGCCGCGCTCCATCCCTCGTTTGTTTTGTGCTGGCCACTAAACAACACTCGAAGTCTATCATTCAAATCTCCTTCAAATAATCATTATGCGTGTTTCCTCCATCCTTACCTTGGCCACCGCCCTTTTGGGAGCAGTTTCTGCACTTACCGTGGCGGTCAAACGCTCAGATATCGATTCTCTAGAGTGAGTAACGTCCTTTTGGTGATAAATTCTCACATACTAAACGATTTTGCGGTCTTGAAGCTTGCTTGTGGCGCGGGCACCAGCGCCAAATAATCCCATAAAATTCAGCAAGGGTGCTAAAGAAAAAATGACTGTTAAGCTTGGCCTTGCCAAGGGAAGCCCCGAGCGTAAGGCGGTCAAAGAATACCACAGGAAGATTGTCGCTGAAGAAATGGCAAAGAATGGCGCAGACACGGCGCAAGTTATGTAAGTTCCTAGCTGCAACTTGGGGTGTTTTGAGTGGCGTATTCAAAGTTGATGATATTTTAGACACTTGGCGCACATAAAAGGATCTAAGGATCCGAGGCTGCACGTCACGGCTGCGTTCTGGGATAGTGCTAACAAGAAGATGAAGAGCACGTATGGAATCCCGCCTAAGAAAGGCGATCAACACCACGTATATGCCGATCACCATCCTGTCGATCCAACCTACTTGGCCGCCGTTAACAAAGCTGGAGGGACACTACGAAGGAGATCCTACGACTCGGAGTAGCTTCTTATGAGTGGGCGCCGTTGTTATTTGGTTGTTATGTAGTTTATTACTGTCCAAATCAATGAGTTTTGGACTTCGATATTGGAGAAGCTACGGATACTCATAGCATCAATGGCTAGCGGACCTAATTGGGATTCGAGTCGGAAAATTAAAGCCAGCTTAGAAGCAAAAAGCAGAAGCAAGATAAATTCTAACAGCATAGGTAAACAATACAATCCTAACTAAAAAGAACAGGTAAAAAGTAGTATGGGCTTCGCGTATAATTTTAATAGCAGGGCCAATGGGGTATCTAGTCAACAAAATATTACTGTTTATAACTGGGTTGTAATTCAGCAGCATGAACAGATCAGGATAAGGGTATCCACTCACTCTAAAGAGGAAGCCCAACTGTAAGAATTTATAATTTAAGTAATCAGTAAAACGAAACTAGAACCGAAAACATGAAGCATATATACGCACATCTTCTGGTGTAAGTCTACCCATGGCCTACAGACAGTTTTGTCATTACCATTCAATGAAAAAAGACAATAAAGTAACGTACTGAATCATCCGCAGACAGCGTGGCGTCGACCATGGCACTCTTTTTCTCTTGGAGCTATGAAATATCTTGAGTAACTAATTTCCTCAGATAGCATGTCATCAGCTCACCTGAACGATACGACTCTCTATGCTATCTTCGACCACAAGTTTGATAGCCTGCACGGGCCTTCGTTGGCCTAGACGATGGATACGATCCATCGCCTCTGTACGCTGCATAAATATCAATATGAAAGAAACAGCCTTAAAACATACGATATTCGACCTGAATTGGGTGTTGGATGAGCAGATATCCCAAAGAAAGAAGGTAGGAACATACAGCGGGATTCCACCAGCTATCCATCAGGTAAACACGAGAAGCCTCGGTTAAGTTCAGAGCAACGCCTCCAGCCTTCAAGCTGACAAGGAATACAGTTACATCAACATTATTCACTGCAAAGGTAATCTATCAACAGATGTCAGTAGACGGAATAAGAATGGTTAACATACTGAAGTGTTTGATAGTAGCATCTCGGGCTTGCGGAGACATGGTTCCTTCCAATCGACAGATCTACAGCGAATTCAGATCTTGCGAGTCCAAAAGAGGATTTCTTAACCCACATTAAAACCAGCCTTCTGCAGCCTGAAGGCGATCAAGTCCAAGAAGTTGACGAACTGGCTAAACACTAGACTCTTGGTTGTAGCATCTTGCATGCGCAGGTTGCTCAACTCCTCCACTAGTGCCTCAATCTTCGAAGACGAACGCCAATTGTCGAGATTGAGTCGTCCGAGAATTCCTTGACGCATATTAGCAACACTTTCGGCAAGCTCCAGCGCCGGCGACTCTAAATCTATCGTCAAGGGTAGGTGACAAACAGGACACGCAGGCTGTGGAATGAACAATAGTTGAGCATACCCAATGTTGAAATAACACCAGATGAACACGTACATGAGTTTCCAACGCAGCTTCAAGGTATTGCCTGATGCATTCCCGATCAAATATGTGTCGGCATTTCGACTGGATCGCATCTTCTGCTATATCGTTGCAGATACGACAGACGGTCGCTTCACCGTCAGTGTCAGCAACGAACTTCGCTGCATTGGTCTTGCTGCGAAGTACGAGATCGGGATGACATGCCATTTGTCTCATTCGAGTGAGCCTGCGTCGTACATTATGGTCAGAGCCTTGCTGATATAAACCTTGTAGATCGGAACTTACAAGCTGAAGATGTTGGAGTAATCTGAGGAAGTCAAAAGAATGTAAGAATAGGAACACAACGTTGAGTGAAAATGACCAACTATTGAGAACAGTGCCGTGGTCGAGATAAGTGTTGAACTGCCGTTTTGCATCCGAAAACAAGGACAGATAAAGTTCTTTCTCCTCGGGACTGAAGTAATCTCGCCGAACAATGACAGTGCGAGGTGGTAAACCCAAGTCATCTGCTTTTTGGAGCTATCGATAGGCGCGTTAGCAACTATACCAACATCGCAATATTTCAGCTTTGCAGACCTTCGTCCTGCGAAGCATCATACGGTCCAGAAGAATTTTGAGCTTCTTGAACGCATTCCTTCCAGGACCCTCCATGCCGTGTTTTTGGATCGGCGTAAGAATTTCCGTGTTCCAAAAGCAGGTCTAGAAATATGTTGTCAGAAGGACATTCAAATGAAGGATTAAGACTCACATGTTGCATGGGGCTATGGCCACAATCTGCAATTAAGATATTGAGTACTTATGCCCATCGGTTCACATTTGACAAAAATCCTACCGTCGCATGATCTCTTGTCACTGAAACTCCAGTGAAGAGATTTACATTCACACAGTTTACCTGAAAAGAAGCTGTAAGTTCTCAAGATGAATGCAAGCACATCGAGCATCTTACAGAAGTAGTAAGAGAACGGATCACCACCCAAGAATCGGACGAGACTGTAAAGTTCTCCAACGCGATTCTGGAGCGGAGTACCGGAAAGACACCAGCGATAATTCGCCTGCAGCTCGAAAGCTGCTTTGGCTGTATTCGTAGAGCGTTCTTTGATGTTGTGGGCTTCGTCGAGAACTACTCTATTCCAATGGACCTGATGGACGGGCGACTTCTCCTTGACAATCATACCCTTCCGCTTGAAGCCGCTCTGCTGCTTTCGGAAGCAACTGGAGGATGTTCCGATAGAATCAGAAGGTATCACCAACTTAAATAATGGATTGAACTTTACCTTTCGAGAATTGCATATGTTGTCAGAACCACGTCGTACTTCTTCAGTTCTGCAGCATCAGACTCGCGAGAACTTCCATGCCACACAAGCACCTTCAACCCATCCGTATGAGTCGCAATTTCGTTTCTCCATTGCATAATGGCTACTGTAGGGCTACAACACAAAATGCGAACGGATTAGCGCTAAGGCGAAGGAGAAGAATCAGGTTACACACGCAACGACGAGATTAGGCTTTGAGCCATCGGAAACGAACAAAGCTATGATTTGGATGGTTTTTCCCATTCTAGGAGTAAGAGATGGTCAAATTGAAAGAAGGAAAGAACGATGCGCTCAAATGTCTCGTACCCCATCTCATCCTATTCCCATAGTTAGTCATATTAATAGAAATTCGTTTTAAAAAAATATTAACCGCAAGCATACCACCTCGCCAAATTCCCGTTTCTTGTTTCCTCATCCAAAAAAGACTCTCTTGCTGGAAGGGAAGTAATGTTAGCTTCAGATTTGCAGGTTGTTCTGCCTTCGTTGGTTCAATAATAGGAATAGCCTTCGCCAAGTCGCCCCAAACATGTTCAAGCTCCGGATGATTTCTTCGCAATGCGAGAGAGGTTCTTTCAGCCTGTTTAACAAACGAGCAAGGCTATCAGTGCCAGAACTATTATACTCAAAGTTGTACTCACATGAGTCAGTTTCCGACCCAGTTTCTTAATCAAACGCCTCTCTTCTTTCTTGTTAGCGTTGCGCGCGGATAAAAACTCACTGCGCGCCTCCCTCTGGGCTTTTCTCATCTGAGCTACAGTCATGATTCCCTTGGAAGCCTCGGAAAGAGGAACCTTCTTCTTCATGGGTTTGGAACCCTGGCGATCTTTCCCTTTCGCAGAATTTGCCAATGGCTCTTCGTCGGACGAATCCAAATCATCGCTGTCGAATTCCTGATAGTCATCAACATCAATCGTCTGGTTTTTGCGGGACAATCGACGTTCGGCAGCTGCTGCGCGTAGCATCGCAGCCGGACTAGGTCCAGTAATGCGAATGCGACTGGAAGAACTTGCTCCATTCGCTGACGCCATTTGCAGAGATATGCGGACCGCAGCATCGAGCATGATTTCCTCGTCTTCTTCGTTCTGAGGTTCTTCGTCAGAAATCTTGAATTCCGAGCCGCTGTCGTCAGATTCTTCGATTTCGACGGACTCGTCTTCGTTATATTCAATCCCTTCTACAGATCCATCTTCGTCTTCAGAAACACTGGGAGGTGTCTCCACGGCTTTGGCCTTGCCTTTACCATTCTTCTTAGTAGTAGCAGGGACAGGGACAGCCTACAAATCCATCTCAGGGAACCATATAAAAATCTCCATAAAGTTATCCAACCTTTTCTCTCCCTTTCCCCTTCATAGCGGACGAAGGAACTGACACGTAGGTGCGGGTGGACACAGCGCGTCGCTTTGGAGGGGGTGCTCTTGAAATGGAATCGTCGTCGTCTTCTGCGTTATCATCACTTTCAGCGGGACGCTTAGATCTTCCTGTAAGTCTTCCTCGCGCACTTGCAGAGCGCGTCTTGATGACAACCACATCTTGAGCATCTGAGGTGGCTGGGGTTTCAGGCTCTGTAACGACGGATTCTGGTCGTGAACTTGGAACAGACGATACATTGGAGAGCGGTGTCGTTTCTGATGACAAGGAGACAAGTCTGCGAGACGATTGGCGAGTTAACCTTGCCATGTCAGGGGGGGGGTGGAAAGAGGCAATAGGCGTGAGGAAAGAACAAAGGGCTCAAATTTTAAGCTCTGCCGGGGTTGTTTCGTGACTGATAAATGAGGTCCCATCACATCACGGGATCGCGCGCCGGGTCACAGTCACAAATCTGACTCGAAAAGACATCGGCTACTTACTCATAGATGGATATCATGCCATGGCCAGTGAACCGTTTATTCATGCCTTGTGGAACCCATCTAAAGGCCGAAAGTAATCCTCATTCGTAGCATAACTAGAGTCCTGTTTACGAGAGTAACAAGCTACTTAGTCTCCTTCAAAAAGCCAGAAAGTGAGATATAACCGGTTAACCACCCAAGGTACATGCAGCTTAAATTATGATGACAGGCCACTGGAGACAAGAATAGTGTTACAAAGGTCGTATATGCAGCGGCCTCAGTTTCTATCACTGCTGCGACCAAGAAGCATTCAATGTATCCCCAATGTTAAAATCAACATTGAAGGTAGAAGGATCAGATATCTGGCCTGACATGCCCTGGGTAAACCCGTTAACCAATCCAGAAAACGCTGATGGGTCGTTAGAGCTAAAGGCGCTTGGGTCAGTAGAGCCGCTGGTGGAATTCAGCGTCTGTGTGATCGTGTTGAACAAGCTTGCCGCCCCGCCGCCGCTGTCCGTAGAACCCGTTGTAGAACCCTGCGATTGTTGTGGCTGGAGCATGCCTGTAATTGTATTGAAGGCTTGCACATAATCATGAAGGTTGTTGTGCCCTGGAGGCTTGCTCTGCTGCTGTTGCTGGGCAGCCTGCTGGTGTTGCTGTTGCGGTGGTTGATAAGGCTGAGAAATCTGTGCGTTCATCGCGGCTTGTTGTTGCATGAGCAAATTATTCGTATATGCCTGCTGTTGTTGCTGCTGTTGCGCAAGGGCTTGTTGGTACTGTTGCTGTTGCTGTTGTGCTTGCTGGTGAATAGCGGAAAGTTGCTGAGCTTGTGCATTCGCTTGTTGCTGAGCGAGCACTTGCAGTTTCTGAGCACTTGCTTGCTGGATCGCCGCCGTCATCTGTTCCTGCTGTTGCTGAAACGCCTGAAGCGCCTGCGCCTGGACTTGTTTCTGTTGAGCAATTTGCTGAGCGAGAGCCTGTTGTTGAGCGAACGCTTGTTGTTGTTGCTGCTGTTGTTGTTGAACGAGCTGTTGAGATAGAAGTTGTTGCTGAGCGACGGCTTGCTGTTGTTGACTCTGCTGCTGCTGTCCCATCATTGCGGTCGCCTGAAGCTGGGAAAGAGCCTCCTGCCGTGCATCTGTCTGCTGTTGCGCCGCCTCGTTCAATTTCTGCAACCTCGCAATCTCCGCAATCAAAGCCTGGTAATCAACATTCGCGTCCGGCGGTCTCTGGTACTGCATCCCCATCTGCAATTGCATCTGAGCCGAAAGCTGCTGCTGGCGGATGAGAGCATTGATAATGGCCTGGTAGTTTGCATCCGGCTGTCCTTGGATCACAGCCTGCAGGTCGGACTCGGCGACGCCATTGTTGCTCTTCGAAAAGGCCGATTTCAACATGTTAATGAACCTCTGGTCGGTAACTATACTCCCAACAGTCCGAGCGAGGCCCCTTAATGGAATTCCAGTGGCGGCTGTCGCGATGCTTCCAGTCAACCTAATGGCGGCTTCGGCTGCAAATCTGCCACTGCCCTGAGACGGTGTCGGATTCGTTGACCTGGGATTGGCGCTTGGATACGCGCTTGAAAAGCTAGCAGAGGTTGGTGACGACATCGTGGAAGAGATAGACATGGCCGGAGACGTCGGCGGAAAGCCAATTGTCGTAGGCGCAGACGAAGGCGTAGCCACGGAACTAGGAGAAAACAGAATCGAGGTGGCAGGAGGCGAGTTTGAAGAGACGCTACTCATTGAACTCCCGCCGACGGATACAGAAGAAAGCGGGCCAGCCGAAGGGGTGATTTGCGCATAGCTTGGAGCTGCTTCGGTGCCATACCCTGGAGAAGACTGATTAATCGAAGGCCAGGACTGCACTTGCGGCAGCTCGTTAGGTGGCCGAGTTACGGTGACCAAATGCGGGGTGGGGCGAGGACCGTTGAAAGGCGCACTGTGCGTCGCGGATTGTCCCTCCGTGTACGTTTGCGCACGACCGTAGCGACGGTGGCCGTGATCTGGAAGTGGTGCAAATGCAGGTGCAGGTGCAGTGGCCTGCTGCGATGGACTTGCGCTCATAAAGGAAGGAGAAGCTGCTTCTTCAACGTTCATACTCACTGACAAACTGGAATTGATAGCGCGAGATGCATTTGCACCAGTCAATTTTTGCGTGTATGAATCCAGTGACGCGAATCGATGGAGCTGAGAGGATGATAAGGATGAAGGTGGAGGCACATTTGGAAGATAGATTTGTCCTTGTGGCCGCGGAAGCGGAGGCGCTGGTGCAATCATCGACATTCGCATTGAATTTGAATGGGTCTGAGATACATCCGGGACCGGAGCTGTCGATAGGCTCTTGATGTCGTTATTGTTGATCACAGGCGCCGCCGTCTTGTTGTTAGAACTTGCGTACAGCCGTTGTGCGAAAGTAGATTGGCTGGAAGGTGCTAATGAGCTGTGAGATGGTGGCTGGATGGCTGTCTGCCCACTGGCAGGTCGAGGCATCTCCATTGCTGGGTTCGGCTCGTACGCTGATACCTTCCTATTTGCGGCTACCATGTCTGCCGGATGCGTGAATGACACCTGAGGATGCATCCCGTTCGTCTGGACATAATACCTTCAAGAAACAAAGCCGTCAATAGAGCGCGAGATGGTTATAATAGTCAAACGCACCAAAGCTGTTTTCTGCGAGGAGCATTAAATAATTAGATCGAGGCAATTTATGGGCAACGCGATAACATACGTCGATTCGTAATGCTGGTTCCAACCTTCGGGAAGAGGTCTGGTGTCGGTATTCTGCATATTCTGCATCCTCGCCACTTAACCGAAGACTACGTGCTCAAGGCCGCCGAGTATAGGGCGGTATGTCAATCTCGGCGTGGCAACTGAAAGAAAGAAAGGACGTCGTCAACTTTCAAGCGACGAAGCTTTTACGAGCACTTATAAGAGACCTGGAAAACGATCCGGTCCCATCGAACCTTTCCAAGTGACATGGGCAGATCATGAGATGGTTGTTGTCCTTGTCGAGGCGGCTTTGGCGGCTACAGCCGTGTGCCTGGCCATCGATAATATAAAATGGCAGGTCCTCGGCAGGGAGATGCTAAACAGTCAGGATGTTGATCAGTATGTCAGGCACCCAAGTATGCCCTGGCTATTATTACCAGAGCCAAACCAGAGCATGTTACTTACCCTGTGCAGGGGATGGTCCGGACGAACAGCCTTGACCATTTTTCTTTCTGTTTTCCTTGCCAAAAACCACGATGTTATGCGTGATTCTGACTGTTGGTGGCGATTCCTCCCTTTGAAAATGGGGTGCGGCGCAACTAGGGCGCAATTCGATGGGCACGATGAGCGCTCATCATGATAAAGATGGGAAATTGTCGGAGTTCCCGACGGCGTGGGAATCCTGCTTTCGTCTAACGTCATTAAGGATTAAAAATAAGCGCCTTGGTGGCTCTGCCACAACGTCGTATGGTTTTGATGTTCGGAAGATCCAGGTTATTCCATCTGGATTGTTTGCAGAGAGGAGAATTCTACAACCGGGATGATACTTAGTAAGTATGGCGGCGCCGGTATTACTCATTCGATGCTCCTTCAGGCATCGGCTCCTCTCAGTACTTTGTCAATATCATCATTCAAGTCATCGTGTCAGTATAAAAATATGCGAAACAGGAAACATCATAGTTATGTACATGGCGTTCAAGTCAGGATATAGAGCGGAAGTTATTGGCATGGAGACGAGGCTAAGACTTAGGAGAAGGGAAAATCCTACATAGATGGAATCTAACAATAAAGAGAGAACAAAGCAAGAATCTGAAATACTAGACAGTGTGTGCGATAGCAGAAGAAACTTGAAGAAGAAGGAAACAGAACATGAAGGAACTGAGAAATTGAGTTACGGGATTGGCAGCACCGACGCCAACCCCTGCCGTAAATATCTACCAATCGCCTCCTCCTCCTCCATCATCATAATCACCGCCGTCATAATCTATGAAGAAGAAAAAGTGAATAAGTAAAGACGAGTAGCATTAGAGCCATCGGCAGCTTACCGCCGCGGTCATCGTCACGGTCATCATGATCCTCGAAAGCATCTGCCAAAAGTACACCTCCAAGGAGACCAGCACCACCTACACACAAGCAATGAGTTACTTTCCTACCGCAAAAGAGACAGACAAATAATACAAACCTGCCAAAGCCATTCCTCCATACCCATACCAGACTTCTTAGGTGGTGGCGATTGTGTATATACCACTTGCTGCTGAGGGGGGTAGGCGCCACCACCATATCCACCACCGTTTCCTCCGTATCCGCCGCCACCACCTCCACCCAGCCTACCTCCCAATAGGCCGCCACCACCGCCACCACCGCCGAGCCTGCCTCCCAGTAGGCCCCCACCGCCACCACCACCACCGAGCCTGCCAAGCAGACCACCTAGAAATCGAAGAAGCCCACATAAGCACGAAGAACACACTCGGAGAAACACAGGATCAAGCACGCACCACCCAATCCTTTCCCACCAGCAGCCTGAGCCTGCTCCTGTTCATAGGCGTTCTGTTGCCCATACCCACCATTGCCGTACGCATTGCCGCCGCCATACGGTGGCTGTTGCTGCTGTTGCGGGTAATTGCTGCCCCCGTTATAACCGGAGTACGATCCTTGGTTGTTGTCATAGCCGTACCCCCCACCTCCTCCTTGGTTATACTGATTCGGGTTGGGTGGACCCCCGTACCCGCCGCCGTACCCAGGGCTGTTATTTACGGGTGGCGATGTGGGAGGTGGGGCGTATTGGGGCTGCGGCACAGGCGGGGGAGGTCCTAGAGGGTGTACCCACGACGGCACGGGTGGGGTCGCCTTTGTGTTAACATAAAACCTGTATCTACAGTGTAAGAGCGAGCCACGGCGTGAGTTTGGAGGGTGCTAACCATGTCTTGTAGCTATAAATTCGATCATGATCAACTTTGCCGATCTGCTGGGATCCAGTATGAAAGACGTACTTTGGGTCGTACTGTGATATCCAGCCTTCAGGTAGGGGCCGTATATCTGGATTGGATTCATACGCGGGAGGAGCAGACATATGGATGGGAGAAAGAGGTTGGGGAGATCAAAGGACTTGGATTGGCTTATATCGCAAGTACAGCACAGGATCACGCAGCTACATGCCAAATCGGCTACACTCGGTCTCAACGGCCAACAAATCATTGTGATGACGAATTATGATTATCGGCGTCCCAGCAAAAATATCGCGACACCGTCAAGAATACAAAAAGGTAGCAAGTAGGTCACATAACCCTACAGTAATATAGAAACAGTATGGGTGAGACAAGCATTATATCAAAAGGTAGAATAGATAAAGAGAACCCAAGGGCATAAATCCTGTGCCACATCTGCATCGCCTGAGATTCCTCACTGTGACATTATTGCCATGGTGAGTTACATTGTTCCCTCCGTCTGTTATGCTTTTGAACCCTTCTTGCTCTTCTCTTTCGGCTGGACGGAAGCCCCCTCGCCGCTTCTTCGGCGCAGGGCTGCGGCTCTTCTTCTTCATCGCTTGATTCGGTGTCAGGCTGATTTCGCTTGGGTTCAGGGTGTGCTTCTTCTTCCGAATCCTCATCTTCTGAGCTCTCGCTGCTGGGCGACACCTCATCAATTGTCGGAGGCGGGCGCGCCTTGACTGGCGCAGCGGCAGCAGCAGCAGCCGCCTTGGGTCCACGAGGCTTAGAGTTTGCCTTTTTGAGCTAATTAAAGACCGTAATACGAGCTCAGTAAGCAGGAAATATATGAAAATCGGGGACTACATACGGTCAACGCCGCAGCGGCGGCGGCATTGGCGGCCTCGATCTCTTCAGGAGTACGGTTGTCATACGCTTTTTTCTCTTCGGAATACTGAATTTTCGCGGTTTTCAT
>JADNRV010000526.1:0-26776 GCA_015499995.1 Flammula alnicola
CACTTATATACTTATGAAGGTAGACTTGGGTACCTCCGCAGGAGGTGAGATCAAGACAACCTATAATCCGATTATTCGCATTTGGTGAGAAGAAAGTCCTGTGGGTACGTTATCAGAAGACATGTCAAAGAACATAGTAGGGAGATATCATACTGACAAAAATAAAGGTAGGTAATCTCTAGAATGTGCTTGCCCATTCTTCCAGGTTGACCGTTGAGTACGGGCTTGTTCTATCCATGCATCGTTCTGAAAACGGTAAGAAACCAAAAAGTCAGAAAGAGAGAAAGGAAAGTAAGCTGAAAAGTAGTAACGCACCAGTAAGTCTTTCGGTGTCTTCCTGCTCTCAGGATCCTTCAATAGACAGCTATCTATAAATATCTCCGCCTCCTTCGGGAATCGTCCTTCGGGCGTTAGCCGTGGCGCAGGCTCGTTCACGATATGCTGCAGCAGCTCCAGAATACTCATCGTCATTCCACCGCCCTGCAGACTGACACCCTTGCTCTTTCGCTTGTCCTTCTTCGGTGTGTTTCTTTTAATACGCGCTGGTGGGAGCCCAGAGAGCGATATGGAGCCGGGTCGCGCAGGTGACAGCGTGCCTTCGTAATCCGAGTCAGAGTCATCAGACGTCGACTCCGAGAAGGGGAAGCGGCCGAGGGCGAGCTCGATTAGCGAGATGCCGAGCGACCACACATCTGATTTGACAGTATATTGGGCCCCTTGTATTCGTTCAGGCTGTCGAACAGAAATGATCAAAGGCGCAACGGGGTATCAAAGGTGTGTGTGTAAATGAGGCATAGCTTGTCAGCTTGAGAAAATGGCGTCGCAGAGTAGCAATTACGCACGCTCATATATGTCGAAGTGCCCACGAATGTGTCCGCAATCGAATTTATAAGTTCTCCCGACACGCCGAAATCACAAATTTTGATCTCTCCTCGCGAGTTGAATAGGATGTTCGAAGGTTTGATATCTGTGGAAAGATTGGTAACGAGGTGAGCGAAGGGAAAATCGTTATGACGACACAAGTCCAAGGCCTGTGCGAGGTCGGACCATCACGTGATGGCGTTCGTAGAGAAATGATATGAATCGGAAAATTTGGGCTGACCTCGATGAATAATGCGGTGGACATCATACAAATATGTCAAACCTTCCAGCACCGCCAATGCTACCTGGCCGACGACGTCGATGTCGATGGGCCCAATCTTCTTGTAAATGCCATCAAGAGAGCCTTTATCCGAGAATTCCATGCAGATGCAGATGTTGGGATCGGCGAGGAAGGCTCCATAGAAGGATATGATATACTTGGAGTGGCAGTCGTGCATGATTTGAAGCTCGCGCAGAATTTGTTTCCGCACAGAAGGTTTTGCATCGATCAGAACGATCTAAGAAACGAGAACCGGTTAGACCTGGAACTGGGAAAGGCTTGGTACAAAACCCAGAGCAACGAAACCCGCCTTTTTAGCCATGATAGTCTTCGTCGGGATGTGTTCGACCTTCTTTACACTCCCACCATTCCCTTGTCCGAGCTCCTGCAGGTCTTTCAAGTCTTCGTTCTTCAAATCGAATTTGATTTCTGCGTTCATGTCCAGGTTTGCGAGGGTAGTTGACAAGGTGGCATGATAGGTATTTCTCCGGACAGCCGTAGATGCAGAATGGGGTGCAGTACTTGCACCACTGGCGACCGTCAGCATATTGCCGTCCTGTTCTACTGCAGAGACGGCTCCGCTTGAATTGGGGATTTTAGGCGCTTTGATGATCATTGGAGGTGGTCGCTTCTTCCTCTCGACAGGAGCAGAAGCAGCGGGTGCCACTGGGACAGGAGCCTGGCGGATAGCTACTGGGTCAGGGTCCCTCGCTGTCGCTGGTGCAGACTCTGACACGGCAAGCTGCAGAGCCTTGAAGTTCCTCTTCTTACGGATAGGAGTCGCCATCGCCATGATGAAAGGAGGGAATCAGGCTGGTGTTCTAGAGCCCTGTATATAAAAAGGACAAAAGGGTATACAGGGGGGGACGGGGAAGATGAAGAGAGTGGGTCAGCCGGCGGTGGACGAGGATGAGAAGAAGAAGGTCAAGTGCAGATTGTGTAGATAATATATTATTTACGGATCTGAACCAAGAGGCACGTGGTTGCAAAGATCGCCGCGCCAAGCTCAATGGGATTGGCCACCTCGGGCGTCACTAACTTACACCACTCACCGTCGTCGAGTTTCACCGTCTCAACACTCCAGCACCCGTCGCTTTGTTATGCGCACCGTCGGACCAATTTCTTTCTCATGTCAGGCTCAATGTTTCTTCTGACGTGCTGTTCACACTCGTGTTTGAACCTGACCTCGGCCCTGGTGGTCTTCAATGTTCAACTGCAGTCAGCATGGGTCATCCTGAGGCAGAGCAGACTTCAACGTTTGATTAATGATTAACTGATTGGCCCGGTCATTGTATCTCTTCTGCTGGGCTAGATACACCTTACCGACGTATCCGAAAGGCGCAACCAGCCTCAACTCACTGTCTCATCAGCATCTGTGATGCACCTGGCACTGAGCCTACGCCACCTCCTCTTATCACATCCAGAGCTAAATCGCTGATGTTTTTGGCTGCAATCTATCTATGTTCTTCCTAAAAACCAGATTCGCAGAAGTACACGAGTAAAGTAAGCATTTGGTTTTGATTGACTTGATACATTGAACAGAAACTTACATACACATAGATACCTCTTAACACGCGACTCTCCACGGGAGCTTCATTATAGGTTGATATTAATGGGCCTTAGAAACGCAAGTCCGAAGGACCCAGAAGGTCCACAACTGGCGATGTCTTTAGAAAAAGCGGCATAAAGTCTGTATTTTTTGTCACAACAAAATCTGCTTCGGTAAGTTGCGATGGGTGTTATTTTTGATCAAGAACGCGCGCAAGACAGGTATGGACAGCGGCCATGCCCAGCGCAGTACTCCTGCCTTTTTTCTTCTCTCAATTCAGTTGCCGATATTTAGAAGTTGGACATGAAGCGTAATGTTCAAACTTCCTGCAGCTGCAATCTGACTGGCTGTCGAGATTAAAGGGGGCTCGCTCCCGAAGTAGAATTTTACTAGGCCCCGGGAAGCTTCTATACAGTCTTGATCACGGAAATGGCTTCAAATCCGCAATCTTTTTTTGGAAAAAATGCCAGGTGGTACAGGGGTTGCATCTGACTCAAAAATCAACCTCAGAATTTGTTTCCAAATCATGCCCTCAAATCCGCAAAGTGGGAGTCTTGACTTTGTAGGAGCTTCCCGGCTATTTTACTCCGTCGCTATGGGTAATTCAGTTCCAATAACATCCCTTCACTTTCTAATCAACATATCATGTCTTGATTCAATGAAGGAAAAGGATGCCATTGGAGCCGACACCTTCAACCGAAAGGGTGTTAAGCCCGTTCAACTCCGAGAGCACCGACGTTGGTCATAAGGAGATGTCGGTCCTCGCACCAAATAAAGGTTTACCCTAGTTCATTTAACCCATTGTCTTGGGCGCTCCGTTGTCTCCGAAAGAAGGTTTGCATTGACAAACTCAAATGCAAATCATCGATTATCATAATTCGTAAAGGTGGACGTACAGCTATGTACAATACAGACAAGTGGGACAAGATATAAAAATAAGAACAAAGTCTGTCATCACAAGGCGTCGATAAAATCATGGCGTGTCATATCCATCATAACAAGGTCGTCAAGATTCATCTGCGAGAAACTATTAGGAGGTATCCAGAGGTATGGTACGGGCGTTCATGATATTCAGACTTATTGGAGGTAGATCTCGGTGCCAGCCTTCCACCTGGCTTTCGGCGTATACTTGAGCGGCGAGGCGATGCGCTTTTGGACGCTGACGTGAAAGTTGGGTTGTGGGTCCACAATCTCCCTTCCCCGGCCTAAATGGATACTACCAACAGCCGATGACAATCAGTACTGATCCACATGCGAATAAGCACAACAAACGACCTACCCCCATTTACGCTGCCAAACGCCCTTCGCATCCTGCCACGAAAACTGCATGGGGAGGACTTCGAGAATCCACCAGAGCGGGTTGAGCTTCAACTCGTCATGCAGCGGCTCGAGCGCATCCGTCATGTCCAAGTCGATCTGGTCAGTCGTCGGCTCAGCATCCAGGCTGATGTTCGCGCGTTCGAGCGCAATAGGGTCAAACTTGATGCCACAGCCGGATGCTACGACTTCGCGGATCATCCACCGCAGGCTGATGTTCGACAGGCTGTTGACGGTGTCGTTTGACACTGCACCTCCTCCGACGTCTAAGAGGCCCGCTGGGTCAGCGTGTAAAATTATAGATAGCCGAGGGCGAAATGCGTACCGCTATGACACCCAGAGAACCACACCTCAAGGACGTCATCAGGGACCCCGTCTTCTGTCAACTCAGGCACGATGGCTTTGCCAGTCTTCTTGATTCTCGCCGTCTCGCCGAGCCCGAAAAATCCCCATCGTTTCTTCTTTCTCTTGCCGGCTACTTCGTCGGATGTCGACGACGAGGCCATCGATGGGACAGGACTGCCATCCTCTGGATCATACTTCGCAGCCGATTCATTGGGCGAAGGTCGATGGTAGTTGTTAGGCATAAATCTGACACGGTGCTATTGCACGTTAATTAATTGAGGGGGTCATCTTTTGGTGATTGCAGGGATACTCACTTCGTCAAGGGAGAGGGCGTGGCGGAATGTCTTGATAGAGCTATTCGAGTTGGTGAATGGCAACGTACGACCCGTGATAACTCCGACGCTGACCACAGTCTCCCTGAGCTAACTTTAGTGATTGCAAAGGAAAACATACACCTCGGACGAACCAGACACCCATAAATTCGATGTTGACGGATTGACAGTAAGTTTGCTTGAAACCGGCGCAAAGCTGAAGTCCCGCAGCGTCGGTCCGCTTATACATCCTATAGGCGAAGGGGACTTGCGCTTCGTTGTCTCGAGGGAGAAGGCCAACCTTGTCGGTAGAGGTCAGCTTTTATAGGCCGGTTGAAGGATTTGTGGGTACCTTGTAAAGGAGTCCTCCTAATGCTCTTGCGGTATATGCGCCTCGAGAGAAACCTGATATTGGTAGTGTTAGCGCTGAGCACGGTGAAGGGTTGGGGGAGAGCACGAACCGAAGAGACATATCTTATCGCCGATGCAATAGTTCTGCATCAAGAACTTGTAACCATCCATAACATGCACGTCAAGATACCTATTACGAGCTCAAACTGAACACATGATCCCGCCTAGTGAAGACAATAGCGTACCATGCAAAGGCTTCGTCGAGGATCTTTGCGCCCCATTCAAAAATCGGAGAAACCACGCCAGGGTCGAAAAAGGTGCCCACCCCAGCCTAGGCGCTCGCCTTTAGAGAGAGACTTGGGCTGCATGGATCGATTAGAACAGTACCTGGTAATAACATAGCTGCTCATCCAAGTCCGCGTCCTTCTTCAAAAGTGAGAAGAACTTGACGACATTCGTATTCTGACGCATTGCCTAATTAGTGGTTGCGCATCAAGGAAGTAGAAAGAAGCCCTTACATCGGCGTCATACTCGTTAGATGTGCCATCAAAGCACAAGACAAGTGTGCGCGATTTGAAGCCTTTATCAGATTCCGCCATTGGCGATGAACGACTAATTAATGCAAGAAGGTAAGAAGGTAAGAGGGGAAAGAGAGAGAGAAAGGAAAGGAACAAGAGTGGTGGGCATCCAAGCTATATTTGTACTTTTAAGCGTGGGTGCTATTCTCGTCAAGAAGGCCAGTTGCAATGAATGCTATGGACACCAGAACAACCAGAACAGTCCGCAGTATGAATGACTCGCCAAAACATCACAAGGCATCATCGACATCTGCCTTTCTCGCTGAGCGATCTTCCTTGACATCGCCTACTGAGGCTCTACTAGGCCTTGGAGATTATTTTAGCAGCATAACTCCGAACAACGTGCATGCAGTCGCGTTGTTGCAACACTCGTGGTAGCCAAGGCTCTACTATCATGTGACAATCCTAATCAAGGCGGTCTAAGAGTTGGTCCTGTGCCCACTGTTCGGAGCATGTAATACGCGTATAGGCCATCGGGAGCGCGTATCAAGAGACGATGAAGCATGACGTAGTAGCAGAGAACTATTTCATCAAAAGCAGCCGGTTTTACTGGTCAGATGCCCTAGTTTTTCAGCCGGAACGAGGCCTGAGTTGTCCGACTGCAGAAATTTAAGAGAGCCATGGATCACATTCATAGCTCCGATAAGCAGTATGCTATCATCTGGAGCACTCCTCGTTAGATTTTCCTGTCATATTTACAGGACGTCACCGTTAAATGGTCATGAATTTAAATAACTCAGAAATAGCCATGAAAAACACACCTTATCGTCATCTAACGGAGCCTAACACATTATCAGAAGGTCCGTGCTTCCTTTAGAAACCTATTGTAGCGGCTCTAGAGAACGTTCGCACAACCATGACTCTGTAATGGAGCATTTCAAGAATACGACACCGTTCAAGTCAGAGCCTGAGAAGGTCAGAGAGACAAGACACGCATTGTGATACGTCAACTTCTAAAAATAATACGGGCAAACACGTTCTTGAAATCGCGGGCCGGTATAGGCCAGTATCCGCCGCACATAAGAATTTCGAGGAAACTCACTGAAGGAAACTTTGCCCCAAAATTACGCAGGTAATCGGCTTGTACATTTGAAGCTCAAGGTGGTACTTTACAACTGAAGATGTCAAAAATTAAGAAGAAATCTCTACTAATTCAACTGACATACTAGTATGATACTACTAAGTAGGAGTTTGAAACTTAGCGAATCATCTCAATGAAGTACAAGTACATCGCAAGTAAATACAAGTCCGAACATCGGCAACATAACCCGATAATTTGCTCAAACATTTGACATCGCCTTCGCAGCCACTACGTCAGGTGTAGGCAAGACGTTGCTACGAGCTGGAGGGCTTTGATTAACGATCACTGTTGTCGAAGTCTTGCCACCAATCATGTCAAGCTCGCCGACCAAAGTCTGGTGTCGATAGGCCACTCGGATGTCAGGAACATTGGTCTGTCATTAAGAAAAGTCATTTGCGAAGTTCGGTGGGGCCTGACGCTAGATGAATACGGACCTTGTTGATGTCATTTCCAGCAGCACCAGGCAAATACCATTCATTTCCCAGCCAATGACGCTTGATGTCCATTTCGAAGCCGCTTTGTTTAACTGAATTGCGAGCAAGTTCGCCGAGTGAGCTCTGCGGTAGTTTGTAGATCTATGATGAGGTAGTGAGTGCCAGTATGTCAACGGGGATAAGAGAGGGAATTTACGTGGGCAGCGACGCTGTATTCCTCCAGCAGTGGTTCCTGAATCGCGATGAAAGCGTTTGACATAAATAAGACAACATCTATCCACGGGTTAGCTTACCTTGGTAAAGTGGAACTGAAGTGGGTCGTCCGTGCTCAAGGAAACATTCAATCCTGTCTTGAAGAAATCGGGCAACGGATTTCTCTCGTATGTCAAGAAAAGAGCGTTGTTGCTCAAAGGACTCATCGCAATCCCGATTTGCTTAAGATAGAATAGGTATTGAAGAGCAGGTACTTTGCGCAGCAAGATTCCATGGGAAATAGAGTGGGCTGTTAGGAAAGCGGAGGTGAGATGGTCTGTATCACCAGCTTCTCCGCAATGAGGGCGGAAAACGAATGTATCTAGGAAAGAGCACGACCAACGTTATTTATTTTCCACATGAGGAGAATATTGACACCCACTGAAGCCCCGTATGCGCCTCCAGTTATTGAGGCTACCTATGTTCGCAAACATGTAATATAGCCTGCAATCACTCGTTAGAATTACGTACTTCGCATGTCTGGACGTGCATATACGCACCAATAAGAATATGGAGGAGATTGTGGAAGATCCCATAATCTCGGATACGGGAACTTCTTGTGAATTCTCCTTTCGATTTTGGATTCATCATCCACGGTGTCGAAACCGACGACACGCTGCAAGAAGACGTGAAGTTCAGGGTGGCTTCGAGGGTCCTTCGTCACTTCGAACAATGGGCGGAAAACATCTAGCCGATTATATGTGCATCAGGAAAAGGCCCAGAAAGAAATAGAAAAACTTACTAATGACAATGTCCTCAAACGTTCGGATGGACCCATTAGCCTTGTAGACTTCGTAAAGTCGAGGCACTTGGATAAGCCAACGAACGTTGTGAGAGTACAGCTTATTATTCACTATCCATTTTGCGAGCTTATCCCATTCATCGGGGCTGCGTCCGTAGATGCTCAATCGCCATTCAACGTTCTAGATCATGACGCTGTTAGCTTGCTGAATGTCAGAACAGAAATATGGCATACCTGGTACTTGCTCTGCTCCAGATCTGTCATCAGCTCTGAAAGACAGGAAACAGGGGATAAGCGTGTCGTCCGAGAGATAAGTTAAAAAGTCGATGGTTAGGAATGCTTGCCTTTCGTGAGTTCTGCCAAGTACCGTCCTTGGATGAAGTTATCGGTCTTCAAGAATATCTCCCTTAAACGTGATTCCCCAATGGGATTGTACTTTAGGTTGAACTTGTCAAACCGATGGAATGAGTCTTGATGGGCATGCATATCGAGAGTATCGATGGAAAGATCGTATGCAGTAAGCTTAAGCGATTCGAACACTTGCGACAGCGTCAACTCGTGGCCATCTCGGAAGATAACGACGTCCTGATTGACTGGCTTTTAGCCTCGTCAACCGAGAGACACGAGAGAGACGAACATTGGGACTGCGCTTCATCTTTGACTTGATGAATCGCAGGAGATGCTTTTGGTTCATGCTGCTTGAATGATGAACATGGGTATCGACTTTTCGAAGATTGTAGAAGTCACTGAAAGTGGCTTGAGCACGATAAAGAACTATTTCACGCTGAGGACAAACCGATGCGGAACTTTCTGTGCGAAACATGAGAAAGATGAAAACTGGTAAAAATAAATAAATAAGAGAAACGTGCCTTCATGTCCGCTAACTCCTGGAACTCGTTTAGGAGACTGTACATGGTGAACTTGCTCGACAAGTACTTGAGCCTGCGGTATGCAAAGCTTTTTGTAGGCCCGTCAGAGATGACGCTCAGGACATATTCAAGGTCAACGAAATATTCCCTGATATCGGGTATTTCGAAGGCTGGCTTCTTCTCTTCTTCCTTGCCTGGAGGAGACGAGTGTACTTGTGAGAAAAGTACAACGTAGAGTAAGGGCAACAGAACCTTTTGTATCATCGTACACCTGGAACACTCCTTTCACATCAACGCCGTATGACCATCCATCGTGTGCACCAGGAATGACACATTCCTCGAAATTGAATTCATCGTCTCCGGCCTTCTTGGTGCCATCAGCGCTGATGACTTCTTTGTCCTTCCAATGCCAGTGTGGAGGCGGCGGGTTCGGATAGATATTCCAGGCCTTGAACGAGTTTTTTTGCGATTTCACACCGACGTTGATTGAGTGAATCGGAACATCAGGCCGTACGCCTGAGACGTCTGCGTAATCGTCACCCAAAGGTTCGAATTGACCATCGTAGTCGCGGGGGTCGTCTCCAAGGCGCTGACGCGACTTAAACATGTATTTGTCGCGCAATTCGAGGCATTTCTGAAGGGACTTCAGAAGCTGGGCTTGCTCTGCGTTAATGATATACTCTGAGGTCAGGAACACATAGTCAGGAGAGCGTCCGCTGAAGCAAGTAAGACATGGTAGGCGTACCTGTAGCATGAGCCTCTCCGGTAAGGTGCTTTTGCTTCTCCTCTTCCTCCTCCTCGTGAAAAACGTCCCCGAGCGCAGATCCCTGCAGAGAAACTGGCTTGAAACTACCCGCTTCAGAGTGGGCATCCGATCCTCTACGATGGGCCCAGTATTTCTCCTCGATCTATATGATGTTCAAATGAGATACATAATCTCGGCGCGCAACGTCCTAAGAAGGATGGTCACCTGCTTTAGACTCTTCTCTTCTGTATATCCGAAGAAACCGTCCTTGGACTCAGGTATGTGAAGTCCTCCGGAGGTGGAGTTAGACGTTGGGCTCGGGGAAGGATCCATGACGATTGGTATATGGTTTTCTGACTGGGACATGGTGGTTTCTGGCAAGGATGCCATATATTTTACATGCTTGTCGATTGAGAACCCGCATGTAGCCGGACGATGGCAAACGATAAGAACGAGTCAGAATGGCTCATCAATCCGCGGGAAATTGTTGACAACATCAAGTTATTCCTGGCAAGGGCCAAGAACAAAAATCTTTTGGCTGATCCTTCAACAATAGATAAGTACACAGTACTTGTAAATAGTGCATTATTGTAGAACTGGTACAACAAATTTTTCTTGCTTCGAAAACACTCCGGTTATGTAGATAAAAATATTTTACAAAGATTCAAATATTCGCCCTCTAAGGTGCAATATAACAGATAATCGTTCTATACGTACGGCAAGGGGCTTATAGAGAAAAGAACATCCAGGTATTGCGGTGTACTGGATGGATTAGGCAAAATGCCTCCGGATTCACTACAAATCACCAAAGAAAGGATCCAGGAGAGCCTCATCAGAGTTCTATCCGATTTCTTCGAAGGTTGGGGAGGACACTGCTTCTTGTTAAGCTAAGCCTTCAGCGCCTTGTCAGCTTTTTTCCAAATTCGCGTAAGACGTGGATCCCGTGCTTCCCACTGCTTATGCTCCAGGTATACCGGTCGAAAACGCCGCCTTGGTGCCGGCGCTTCAGGCTCACTTTCGTCAGAAGGTGATGATACATCGACATCGACAACGGGAATGGCACTTGCTTTGCCGACAATCCGCTTCAGGGGACTGAAACGTGGCGCAGCTGGTGGAGGTGGGAGTGGTGGGAAGGTAAATGGACCTTTCTTTGTTGTCGGAGAGGTCGGTGCCGGACGAGAGGCTGGCGAGGCCGGTTTAGATTCTAGTCTCCTCTTCTTCGCCGACGTTTCTGGAGGCGCCATGTCAACTTCCATGTCGCTGACCTGGATATCTTCAGCGGGACGTTTCTTAGGAGTGTCTTTGGAAGGTAATTCGCGGGCGGCGCGTTTTTTCCAAGGTAGAAGCGAAAGCGGTGGAGGATGTATGACTTTTATTGGCGAATGCTCCACTCCGCGTTTCGTTGGTGTCACTTTGAGGGGAGACATCTGAATGGCACTACCGCTCCGAGTCGAACGTCTGATAGGCGACTCCAGCTGAGCTTCATCAGTCGTAGCTTCTGACTGTGATTTCTTTTGCGAGTCTTTGGTAGGCAATTCGCGCAGAATTACAGGCTTCCTTGGAGATTGTCTAGAACTCGATGCGACAGCCGGTTCCTTCGTGGGAGACGATGATTTTCGTTTGAAAGTCGCCTGTATTTTCTTTCTAAGGCCCAATAAGTTTTCGTTAAGGATGCCTAGCAGATTTACAAATAATTTCGCGGATAGTTTGTGATCCTTTGCGAATATCTCTGTCGAAGGCAAAAGTTTAGGCTTCGTTTTCGTCAATAAACTTCCACTCTATAGCAAATAGAGAAAACCCACTTTGATAGAACTGCAGACCCAGAAATATACGGCGCATCTAACCAGAGTTGTTCGGGTGTCGTAGTCATCTCCACGAGTAATCAATTCGTTCTCTGTTTCGGCGATATAGGGGTCAAGGATTTCTTCCAATGGTTCTGACTTGTATCTTCTATGAAGATCATGATAGGTTATGCAGGAAGATCTCTCTACTTGATCTACCGCTGCCTTTGCGACTTCGTACACTCGTTTGAAATCTTTGGGTTTCAGACAAGATGCTGCCTGTGCTGCTTTCTGCGACACGTCGCCATTGTTTAATCTAATTCTCAGTCAGACACGCGAGAAGGTGCTAAAATCTTCACAGACCTTTCTGAAGCCAGAAGCACGCATATCGCTGGTAAACCAGTGGTGAACTCTCGCACCTCGCGACCTGACCCTGGTGCTGTTTTGAGTTGTGCCAGACGGAGAAGTTCGGTAGCAAGAATTCGGGTTTCCTTTGAGGCTAGAAAGTTGTTTATAAGGTGATCGTGACGGGACATGGTGAGCAACGGGAGTGCCAGTGGTGGACAGTAGTTAGTTGAGTACAAAATGAAAAGGGATCCACTGGCACGTGAGCGTGACGAGACGCGAATACATTGTCACTCGAAGCTAGTCTCACAAATTCACCTTCACATCCATCCATCTATTCCTCGACAATTGGAGCTATACAGTTCTAGCTTTCTTCCAATTTCACGATGAAAAATATTCCAGGAACGCACATTTCAGACTCAGAGAAGTCTGAAGCCGGTCGGACGATTTATCTTCCTCTGGCGAAACTCGACATGTGTGCATCTTGTCAGAAGACAGGAAAGGATGTGAAACTGCGTCTTTGTGCGTCTTGTGGGGAAGTAAGTTTTTTATTTTATTTTGCGCCAATTTCTTTTCATCATGAGTATTGCCACTAGACCCAATATTGCTCCCCGAGTGTCAGAAACGAGATTGGAAGACCCACAAGGTCCAATGTGGTGAGTCGGGAGTGACAAGTCTTGCGACCTCCAATTCTTCACACTAATTGTTTTTTAACTCCGCAGGAACTACCGATCGAATCGACTTGCAATCATACTACCCGTTTATTGCGTCTATTGCGCACGTCTCCCACATACATCCAGACATTCGCCACCCGGCGCTGAATCACCAAATTGTCAACTCTCCTAACCCAAACTCGGGGGACGTTGTGGAATTCCCCAACGGTGTCAGCGCTAAACTTGTTATTCTCGGTAAAGAAGTGTTGCCGACGTCTATGGGGTCGACGGAATGGTGGCCAACAGGAGCGACGGATAAGATTCGGCACAAACTATTGCGTCGGATTGTGAGCGAAGGACTCCTCCTCCCGATAATGCTTTCTGTAGCCATCGCCCTAGTTTCAGAGATATACACGACGACAGCGGTGCCTCCGTCTGAACATCCGGGATGGCAGGTCACAGGACGACGTCGCGTTAGGTTGTCCTATAATCGCTCACCCATAGCAGACTTTGGGATCGTCCACGGGTCTGTGCCTGTTACTCCACAAGATAGGCTGGCGTACTACAACATTGACGAGCATACGTTCCTGATGGGCCAAGATCCAACCGATCACTACTGGATATATTTCACAACCCTCGCCGGAGACGAGTACTTCTTGGACTGCGGCATGTTCACGTTCAATTGCTGCTTGATGGTGGAAACTAGGCCTTACTGTCGATACGGTATGCCTGATATGGAATTTTCTCCAGCATTTTTCTTTGGGCGAGAACAAGAAAAGGTAATGCCTTTGATGGATCGACTTGGCTGGAAACCGCGCAAACGATTTTCGATCCTTCGTGAATCTCGACTTGCCGATATTCTTCGATCTACAGATTTTGACTACTGCAAATGTCACGACATCCCCACGATATATACGATCATGAACGAAATCGCAGAACGAGATTGCTCGGATTGGGAGAAAGAGATGATGATGAAGTTCCTTCCGAATGCCTGCATGATCGTACGTTTGAATATGCAGAATCGCGAATACCTGAACTTCCCCAAGGAACCGCAAGTCATAATAGAGACGGATCCCGGGGAAGTTATTTCTGGGGACTCAGAAGAAGATAAAGCATTCGCCGTGTATCTGAAGAAATGGGCTCGGAAATTGAAGAAAGGAAAGATATCTCCGGATCAGTGGGAATCGGCTTTCAGAGCCTGGCAGAGTAAACCTTACGAATCAAGGATGAAAATGGCTGGGAAGGCGAAGTAAACGATTTTAGTCACCGTCAGCCCTCTCGATGATTAATCTTCTATGCTCTATTAATGCCTTGACCCCTCTATTTACTTGTTTCTGAAACACATGATTCTTGAGCGCAATTGCAATCAAGACATCGACGCAGTTAAGTGGTATCAAGGTCATAGTCTGATTAGACTATGATAATCAGACCATGACCTTTGTGCACATGCTCGTCGTCCAGAGAAACGCCCAACTGACCTTGTATTTAGGGTCCTTTACTCATCTATTGCGTCTATTCTGGAGATTCTGCAGTAGTAAGTGGCCTTCAGTTATCCAAGTCCGATGATAATTACATATGTTCTTGATCACAGCGTGAAGATTTTGTCTACTAAAATCGCCCACTCCATGACCGTAATGCCCAACCTCAGCGCATCCTCCTTGATCTCCCTATCTCTCGTCGTAGGCGTCAGTCTAGCCACTGCTTTCAGGTGCTCCATTCTTCGAATCCCTAAACTTCGCAGAATGGGAGCGATATGCAAAAGAGACGGCTCACACGAGTGCAGAATGGCTTCGAACTGCACGGTGGACTCCGACTTGATACTGCTAATTGTGGAACCAGATTGCGTAGGATTGAAAAGGGACTGTGAAGGCTGATTATCTATCGGAGTCGACTCTTTATATCGGCCTCTCTGGCGTGGTACGCGCTGGGATGGCTTTCTTTCCGGGGCCGAGGAGCCCGCAGTTAGGATCTCGGCAACTTGATGCCCACCGGTTGGGGTATCGTTCGGCGAAGATGAGGGTTCTTTCTCGCTGGTACTGGGTGATATTGTGCGCTCGCGTTGCAACGGAGATGTGACCCCCTTCCCAGTCTCGGAGCGCTGTCGCCATGAATTCGATTTAGTGCGCTCTTGTGTATTCTAAATCGCAAATTAGTGTGGCGTTAAAGGAGGGTCTTTGGGTACTTACCTTGCTGGTGGATGAGTTGGAAACACCGTCTCCGGCAGATTTCTGACGAGATGTGCTCCCAGTTTGCGCGTAATCCATTCCTTCCGGAGGAACCTCGGACGCGTCAACCCTCCACTCCACTTTCGCTATGGTTTCATTGGCGTGTTCGTGTTCACCTTCCTGGGCATACTCGTCCGCACTGATATAATATATGCTCATCGTATCTTCCTCCTCTTCCGGCTTTGGCTTCTTCGTCGCTTCCTCCCTCCAGGTCGATATCTCGACTGTTCGCTCAGGGTTGTTTTCAATGATCCGATGATCAACGATTTCATAGGTCTGCCCCGCCTTTGGTCCTCGATCACGGGGCGTAGGAGCAGTCCGACGATTTTTGAATAGGTCGCGTACCCCACCAACGGTCTGTCGATTTTTTGCTGGGAGCTTCGTACCGCCGTTTCCTGGCTTGCTGTCTGCGTAACTAGCAGAGCGGTGTATATCTGAACCTGATTTCCCCTTCATCCACTCTCTTATTTCCCTTGCTTTCGCGGAAACCCTGCTTTCCCTCATTTCCACCGCTTCATCTTCCCTAGGAGGCTCTTCTCTTCCTTTTCCCTTCCAACGATGCCCACTACCCGAGGGACCCTCGTTTCCTCCCTGCTTTCCAAGAAAGCTATTCCGGAAGGCTCTCATAGGATCGAATCTCGGCCTTGGGGTTGTTGTGCGTGCAGTTGATCCATCATTTTGGTCTACCACTGGAGATGTGGTTCGGACAGCTAGCATTGGACGCTTCTGCCCTCCCGATGTCGTAGCGGTACCTTTCCCCAAGGTACCACGTTTTGTGTTATTATCGTTAATATCTATTGCTACTGGAGGAGATGTCGACGGCGGAGCACGTCTCCGGACTATGGTCTTTCCTGTTCCAGATTTATTTGGGACCAGATAAAAAACACCCGAGTCTGAGGTGAGGGAAAGCGCGCAGGGGTGGGATAGGAATCGGGAAATGGACGTTCGAGTAAATATGCCGAAATTGCGTCGAGAATTTTACAAAAGAATCTCACCGGGATGAGAATTGCCATCAGTATTCGCGTCTACACTAGAACTTCTAAATTGCATACTTCCTGAAGGGCGAGGGATAGGTGCTGAGATTTTGAGAGGGCGGCGAAGGCGGCGCTTTCTTCTCGCAGGTGCAAGTGAGAGGTCGAAGGGCGACGTAGAAATACACCAGGGCATGCGTGAAGGTGTGCATTGAGTGTCCTTTTGAGTACGATTTGAGGTGGTACTCAGCCCCGACACGAGGCTACATCGTGTTTCGTGTGATACACGTGCCCTTGGGGTTGATGATGATGTCGAGGCGCCGGCAGCCACGGTGATGGCGGGATCGGATGTCCATGAATTGATACCATTCTTTTTGGTTCTCGTCTACCCATACCCTTGTGTTTCAATATGGCCGCTCAAGAAACTTAGAAACAAGCCATAGAGAAGAAGTCCGTTGTTTGGCCTTGTCCATAATTGTAGGCGCGATCTTAGTACGATCAGAATGCATGAGCTAATAATAGATGTCAAATGCCTGACATACTTAATTCGCGACTGGCTAGCTAGTCGTGAAAGAGATAATAGTCAGCCACCCTCATCCCATTTCCACATATTAGGAGGTCCGGTGCTCTTCTGGAAAGATACCGTTGTGTCTTTTGCTCTCTTTCTTTCCTTGTTTTCAAGTGGTCTCATCGGAAGAGCCGCAGCCTGCGCTCTTGCTTCATAAACACCCACAGAACCTCCTATTTACTGGTCGAATATACGTTATACAGATGCACATTTCAACCCTTGTTTCGCGAGATACCCTCTCATCGGAGCATCTTGGAATCTTCAACACCACATGCACGTCTGGTACATCCTGGTTGTGTCCTGTTGACATTGTACTATGGAGTCAGTTTGTATATTTTGCAATCTTATTTTATAAATCGTCTCACCGGAAATAATTCCTCCAGTTTTGTTAATTGGAATGGTCGCTCTTGTCTGCTGGAAGATGTATATCACCAACCGCGTCGGTCCAGGTTCTCCTGGCCAGAGATCATTGACGAGGTCGAAGCGGCAGCGATACTGGCATTTGGAGGTGCCATACCCCTCAGACCCGAATTCAGAGCCGTCGTATGGGGAGAAGAAATACACGCATGAATCCGACAATGAACGACGAGAAGGTATCTGTGAGTTACTTTCCGTGATCTTCAATGATCCTCGTCTGACTATGCGCAATGCCTCGTCTTACAGCTGGCTCAACATCAACCCTCGTAGATCCTTACCACGTCGTCACCAACCTCGATGCTTCACTCATTTCCAAGGATTCCAATTTCAACCACACTTCCGTGCCAGCTCCAGTTCTCGAGCGTAAAACCACCGGCAAGCTCGCGGGATTGGGATTAGGCATCCATATGCAAAATGATTCGTCTATACCCGCAATTCCGGGCGGTCCAGTGCAAAGTGGAGACAACGAGAAGGTGCATGAGGGGGTAAACGTTGAAAAGACCTGTGCGTACTTCTTTCTACTTTACCACGTTCGAAGAGTATCCCTTTCTGATTATTATGGTTTTGACGCCTTGAAAACAGTGACTCCACCTCAGGCGCACGTCCATAACTCGCGTTGGGACACATAGAGATCTGTAGCAAGTTCATGTTTTCTCTTCGTTAGATCTTTGTTATTGTATTTTGTGTTTCTTTCTGTCCTCGCCGTATTTCTTCTGCATACAGCTTCGTTCCTCTTTGGCTAAATCATGAAGTCGGAGTCTGAGTACAACGAGAGCTCGCCTCTAAGAAGGACACGGACGATACCTAGCCCCCCTGTGTTGAGACAAAGTCGAGCAGAAGTTCATCCTTTCCTGTGACGTGTTTCAAGTTTTATTTTACATTTTCTTGTCTCGTCAGTCCCGAAAGTTGTAAATTAGAAATCATAAGGGAATTCCAACATAGGGTTCCAGAAAGCTTCTCTTTATCCAGTAACTTGAACATAATTTCCATCGGACCAGCGGAAATCGAGATATCTTATCTGCGGATAAGCTGTTGAGGAGCCGGCTAGTTTAAGGAGAGGAGGGGGTAGAGTAGTCACAAATTTTTAATTTTCTTGAAAGAAATATAAAAGCACTCCAAACCCAGGAGGAGACCTTCCGATGTGATTGACAGACATTTTAGCCATTCATGCCGATGGGAAGAAATGTAGAAAGTGACGAAGTGAGGATGAAAGATTGTCAGAATACTTCGGAATTGCGAGTTTTGGGGATTTCTCGAGATTCGAGAAGCAGAAACTTAAAACTAAATTGAAGGCATTCTAACCAACAGAGGAATTGTATGGCCTTAGTAAACGATCTCCGGCAAGATGAGCGCAAAGCTGGGGATATCAAAGGCGATACGCATAGGTAAAGAGTTGGTATTACAATGGTATAAATTAAAAAAGAGATTCGAAGCGAGAACAGTTTAGTCACGTGCTTAACATTAGGGATGTTGATTTGCTGAACTCAATCCAGTAACTGAGAGGGTCCATTACGCCTTCAGGACTTTACACCGACTTATCATTTCTTTCTTTATCTGCCAGCTGCCGACCGACGCCCAATAGGGCCAGCACGCTATTTCCATCTATTCGAAGATGTGTAGCACATGGACGTGGGTCATCGGGGAATGACTTGTATTATAATTATCCCCGCAAGACGCGGTAAGTATCACTGTAATCCTCTATCCATGCTTCGCCCATCAACCCAACAGTAGTTGGAATCTTTTCAGCATGTCTGAGGGCACATGGTGGGAAAGATGACTCGACTGTGGTTCCGATCGTACGTAACACCTAGAGTCATACTCGCATCGTGTCAAGTTCCTTCAAACCTCTTATAAAATCTCCTGAATCACTTCTCGAGTAACGCATAGAAAACAAATATCTCTACGATTGCGCGCACAGCCACGTTCAATGGCTGAATTCAGGTATCAGGACGACGTCCGCTATCTGATACCAGACAGTGATGAAGGGTACATTCACGACTTTATCATATTAAAACGACAACTAATGGTGTTGGATGTTAGACTTTTCAAGGATACACGGTCTATTCCATTCGCTGTTGCATGCCTCTCGATAGGCTTGCAGGTTGTACACATATTGACCTTTTGGGTGATATCGTTCATAGGGCGGAAATCGCCAAAATCTGAAGAAGCAAACGTGTTGGACGTTGTCGACACGCGACATTTGGGACTCTCGGAAAAGCTGAAGAAGCACGTCGCATACTACGGTGGAAATACGATCTTTGGATTTATGGTGGCACGTCTAGCGGGCAGCGTCACGCTTCTTCAGCTGTCCCAGACGACACTACGGAAGTGCGATACCAACGCGTTGGAAGGGTGTCCAGAAGCTTTCTTGACTGTCGCATTCGTGAGTTGTTTCGCACCATATATTGATTCAATAAAACTCTGAAATCGCGAGATGTAGTTATACTCTACAGTCTTAGCATTCATTTCTGTGGTCTCGAAGACGTGGAGTGCCTCGACAACACGACACAACATCATAGTTCTTTTATCCGCTTTCGTCGTCTATGCATATCGTGACCTGTGGCCTATGGGCACTTACACGAAGCAGCCAGCAGACATCGCAGAAGGCAAGATTCTGATCGTCAAGATCGGTGTCCTTGCGTTCACGGCAGTTGTCATACCACTTTTCATCCCTCGCCGATACGTTCCTGTTGATCCTAAGGTTTGTGTCTTCAACATGCTATCTCATGATTTTATGGACTGAAATACAAACTCGACTTGCCAGAATCCCATGCCAGAACCCAACCCAGAGCAGACGGCTTCGATCTTCTCCTTGATGACCTACACCTTTTTGGACTCAGTCATTTTCCTTGGGTATAAGGTTCCACATCTTCGATTCGACCAGCTGCCTCCTCTCGCGGACTACGACGCTGCTAAGTACCAGACAGTTAAAGCTTTTCCGGTGCGTACAGAATCTTGGTCTCTTGCGAGATGTCGTCTAATGCAAATTCATAGCATCTCGATGTCTTTAGAGGCGCCAAGCATCGATCTTTGTTTTTGAGATTTATGCGTGTATTTCGTAAGTCTGCCATGACTTTGGTTCTTCTTTAGTTGATTTTGGCTTGCTATTAGGCAAGGAATATTCAATCCTTTTCTCTCCATTTTCGGTTACTCTGCGGGAAGTTTCGCCTCCCCGATCGGAATATATCAAATTCTCAAGTTCGTGTTCTTCGTCTTTCCTTTGCTTCGATTTCGAATGACGCGTTGTGCAGTTACTTGGAAACAGGGGTGTCGGAGCATCTATTCGACCTTGGGTCTGGATATCTGGCTCTTCATGGGCCCTATGATTCAGTCGTTTAGTTTCCAGTGGTACATTTTCGTCGCCACCCGGACCCTGGCCCTTACGGAGGTTCTTGTCACGCAGCTCGTTTTTGAGCACAGTTTGCGTATTCGATTGAAGGCAGAGACCTCAAATGACTCAAACTATCAGCCCATCACCACTGCGACGCCTTCGAGGGCGGAGAGCCCAGTAGGTAACACTGCATCCGACACTGCTTCCACATCTGCCGCCGGCGATTCTGAACGCACCTCGGTATCTGGATCCACTACACGTGAAACGTCTGAAGCGTCTCAGGCCTCTACTCTTACTGTTCGCGAGCCATCTACGTCAAGCTCGACTTCTACTTTGAAGGACGCTGGGAAAGGAAAGGCGAAGGCGGAGGCCCTTGAACCCCCGAAACAGGGGCAAAAGAAAGTATCTGATGGCAATCTCATTGGGAAATCAACAATCTTGTGACAACTGATCTGAACAACATCGTGGGCGCCCGGGATTTCTTGCTCGTCGGTACGTTGGTCGACTATTATTTTCATGTTTCTGCCTTAATAATGATCCAACCTCTTTTCAGTACTTTATGTTCCGCTCCAAATATCGCTTTGTATGGTATTTCTTTATCGACTGTTGGGTTGGAGGTCTGATTACTTGATGTGTCTTCATTGTCGACGGAGCTAAAGTTATGAGTTTCGCAGCTCTTTTGTCGGTTTCGGCGTGATGCTCATACTTCTTCCGTTGCCCGGGTGGGTGGCGAAGAAAATACAGCAAGCGCAAGCCCAGAGAATGAAAGCGGTAAGTTTAAGGTCACCAAGTCTCTTCTTCAACGTGTTGAAAAACAAACTGTTTCTCAGACGGACGCCAGGGTACAGACTGTCTCAGAAGCTATCAATGTCATTCGCATGGTGAAACTCTTTGGATGGGAACACAAGATGTCAGAACGGCTGCAGGAGAAACGTGAAGAGGAACTTCGATGGATCTGGAAAACAAAATTCCTGAACTATGTGAGTTCCATGATGGGGTAAGTATTGTCTTCTATGAAAGTCAACGCAGCCTTCACGACTGAGATAACAGCTTCATCCTCCCGACCTTGGCCATGATTACAACATATGGGGTTTATACAGTCATCATGAAACAGGAGCTTAACGGTGCGTGACCACAGCAGAAGGATAGGCCCGAACTTCTAAATATGTCTTGTCCAGCATCGAAGATCTTTTCAAGCATGGCCGTCTTCTCGCTGTTGAGAGAACAGATATTTCGATTAACGTCGCAAACGGTCACCATTATACAAGGCAAGATCGAATAACTCATTGCCTCGATCGTTCTACGCGATCTCACTATTCTAACCATGTATAGGCAAAGTCTCACTGGATCGACTTGACGAGTTCCTTCACAAAACGGAACTTTTGGACTCTTTCTTGGAGGTGTCCAAGCCCTCATCATCGGTCCCAGTACCTACGCCTGTTGAGTCGAGTTCGGAGATTGGCTTCAGAAATGCCACCTTTTCTTGGTCTCTTGACGATGAAGGTGGCTACACAACTCCGTCTGGCCGTGTCTACAAACTTCGTATCGATGGCGAGTTGCTGTTCAAACGTAATGCTATCAATTTGATCATTGGTCCTACGTAAGTGTTTAACGATAATGGCTCGTATATGCCTTCTAATAGCATCTGGATTTCACAGCGGGTCGGGCAAAACATCTGTCCTGATGGCGTTACTTGGTAAGCTACGGTCTTGTTTTATCAAAAGGTCAAACATTGACACCGATTGCAGGAGAAATGCATTTCATTGTTTCATCTCCTGATTCTTGGTTCAATCTTCCGCGTGACGGAGGTGTAGCATATGCTTCACAAGAATCCTGGGTGCAGAACGAGACGATTCGCAATAACATCCTGTTTGGCTCGGAGTATCACGAAGAGCGCTATCGCAAAGGTATGTAGGACTCTCATATTCCTTCAATTCAAGATGCAATGTTCACCCTCATGCAGTCATTAAGCAATGTGCGTTAGAACGCGATCTCGAGTTGTTCGATGCTGGCGATGCCACCGAAGTCGGTGAGAGAGGGCTTACACTAAGGTCAGTAGGATGGCCCAACTTACGACGCATGGTTCGCAATGTCTCATGATTCCATTCCAGTGGCGGGCAAAAGGTAGCGACTTGATCACGAATCATCCGATATATGTGTGCTGATGATAGCAAAGGCGCGGATAACGCTCGCCCGAGCAATATATTCGCCTGCGGAGATCATCCTCCTTGATGACGTTCTCGCTGCCCTCGATGTCCATACGTAAGCCTTGTTACTTGCAAGCATCCATTCTCATGCTAATTCTTGGCATCTAGTTCATCCTGGATCGTTGACGAATGCTTCCATGGAGACCTTGTCAAGAATAGGACAATATTGCTTGTGGTATGTCTACTCGGCACAGGTGTCCGTGCGTTGGTACTTACCCACAATTATCCATAATAAGACCCATAATGTCGCACTCGCCAGCCCTGTCGCTGATTTCATTGTCTCTGTTGGGACTGATGGCCGCGTTAAAAGTCGAGGAACTGAGATGTCGCTTGCACTTGCGCGTGATCCAAAGCTTGCCTCAGAGGTCAAACACGACGAAGAAGTAACGGAGATTGAGCAAGAAGATATCGACACAGCTCCGAAGGGACATGCCGATGGAAAACTTGTAGTCGCAGAAGAGATAGTTGAAGGACACGTTACTTGGAAGTCTTTCAGACTCCTCCTAGCAAGTCTGGCCGGCGATCATCCTATCGCATTCTTCACGGTGGTCATGGCCGCACTTTTGTTGAATGAATGGACGTTCACCTTTCAGGTCTGGTTCCTGGTTACTGGGGTGCTCAATATGAAACCCATCCCGCCTCCGAAGTCCCTGTATATCTGTGAGTTCATACGACTATTATTATTGGCAACCTACTCACCATCTACTCGAAGATATCTTTTTGCTTACTCGGCTATAATTCTCCTTTTCTGCGTATTCTTTTCTACATCATATTGATCTTTATGTATGGGTCCATACGTGCTTCCAGAATCATCAACAACAAGTTGATTGATTCAATGTTCGGGAGCACCCTACGGTATGTCATTTCAATCTTCGTAGAAGGATAGCGAGTATGATTTTACTTATAACATTCAAGGTGGCTTGATGAGACACCTGTAGGCCGTATTATCACTCGATGCACTCAAGACATCCGTGCCATTGATGGTCCTATTCCTCAATCTTTACTTTGGGCGGTGGATTGTGTCTCGGGGATTCTCGCGAAACTTGGGGCCATTGTGCTATTTACACCTATTTTCCTTGGCCCTGGTATTAGCGTTGCAATAATCGGGTTATGGATGGGAAACATGTACCTCAAAGCCCAATTATCTGTGAAGCGGGAAACAAGGTATGTATGCAAGCTTCCGCGACGATAGACACCAGTCTGATTTCTGGCGTTAGTAATGCTCGTTCTCCCATGATTTCTCATTTCACTGCGGCAATTCATGGTATAGGTACGCATTTATCTTTCATTCCTTGGTGGTCTCGTCTAAATTGCGTAGTTTCCATTCGAGCTTATGGAGCCCAGGATAAATTCAAAGCCGAATCCTTGGTCCGCATCAATCACTATACTCGAGTTTCCCGGATGTCCTATAACCTTAACCGCTGGATTGGTGTTCGTATTGATGCTCTCAGTGCCAGTTTTACGGTCGCGCTCGCTTCATACTTGATTTATGGCCCATCTGTTGGCGCGTCGAACACCGGTTTCTCCCTAAACATGGCTGTCGAATTTACCACCCTCATCTTATATTTCGTCAGAATATACAACGATTTTGAAGTTCAAGCAAACAGGTACAGATTGTCATCTTTCCAAAGGGTGAATTCAGACACTGAATATCTATGATAGTTTGGAGCGGGTTCAGGGCTACATCGATATCGAGCATGAGCCAAAGCCTACAGACGCCGGAAAGCCTCCCGCTGCCTGGCCTGTTAGCGGCGATCTTCGCGTAGAAAAGCTTTCTGCACGCTATTCTCAGGTCAGTTTTGCTTAGTTATTCGACTTTTCTCGTTTACCCATGCGCGTAACAAGTCTGGTCCCAAAGTCTTGCATGATATTTCATTCCACATCGCTTCTGGTGAGCGAGTAGGTGTCGGTAAGTGCACTATGCTCAATCCTTAACATGGGAGCTGACTCTCTTAACGATAATAGTTGGTAGGACCGGAAGTGGCAAGGTTGATAACTTTTCACCATCAAATATGCTTTTACTTACGCACACTTTCTAGAGCTCCTTGACGCTTGCATTGTTGAGATGCATTCTCACGGAAGGCGAGGTGTACTTTGATGGCATTCCAACAAGTCATGTCAACCTCGACGCGTTAAGAACAAGTATTACCATCATTCCGCAAACAGTGAGTGGGTCTGATCCTGTGATGAGGCGCTTAAGAAGCTCATATTTTGCCTCTATAGCCTGAACTTTTGAGCGGTGAGTTAAGCCTATATTACCAGCGTGATCAGCGGTTTTGACTGACATCGGTGCAGGTACCCTCCGAGAAAACTTGGATCCCTTTGACCAAAACGATGACGCAGTGTTGAATGCTGCACTCCAAGCAGCGGGATTATTCTCTCTTCAAGAGGACGCCGGAGAAGCAAGTCTTTCGTTGGACACCAAGATCGCTAGCGGAGGAGGCAACTTGTCTGTTGGACAACGGCAAATCATTGCTCTTGCTCGAGCGATGGTACGCGGAAGCAAACTGCTCATACTCGATGAAGGTTGGCTTATTCCTCATCGTACGTTGTATTCAATCCTCAGCTAACAACGTCCCTCAGCTACTTCTGCAATTGGTCAGTAAACTTTTCATTTGTCAAGATGAGCTTACCCAACAACTGTGCAGATTACAAAACGGATGCAGTGATACAAAACACTCTCCGAAGTCAACTTGGGAATGATGTCACTGTCATCACCGTCGCGCATCGCTTGCAGACAATCATGGATGCTGATAAAACCGTAAGCTAACTATCGTACCTTTTACCCCTTACCATGACTGAACACCGGCGTAGATGGTACTTGATAGTGGTCGAATTGTAAGCGGTCTTTCTTTCGTTGCCCTGGGAATTAACTGATGATATATTTAGGCTGAGTTCGGCAAACCAAAAGATCTTCTGCTGAAGGAGGATGGTATGTTGCGGGCCTTGCTTGATGGAAGCGGAGACAAGGAGAAGTTATATGAGCTAGCTGGAAGCGAATTGAAAGCCTAACTTGTATGCGTTGTAGGCGATGGATACTGACGCGTCTTACTAGTCCCTAATTTGCATCACGTGATTCCAATTACGACGCGACGCGTCGCGCAGATCACTAAGCTAACAGAAATGAATCTTCTCTCCTGGTAATGATTCTGCGAAACAACTCTAGGCAACTAACACGAGAAACGATTTTTTTGCAGTAGTCTCTGCCAACCTAGTTTCCGCCACGGCGGTTATCATCTTGATAGTGCTCGTGTGCAAAGCTCTACTCCGCATTTCGAAAGGACCATGTCGAGACCACGTCGAGCTATCCGCTCGAAGATTTTCTGTCCTATATTCGGGTGATAAGAGTCCTCCCCAAGGCGCGTCGGAGCGAATTTCTGGCCCGTCTGGAACCCAATGCAAGTATGGTCGGTGTTTTTTCAAACTCTGTTAGGTGTCGGGGGTCGTTCTAGGGCGTTGCAGTCGAAGACATGTAGATCAAGCATTGCAGAAGAAATATTTAGAATATGAGAGAGAGCGTGCCTGCAGCCTCGATGTATATATGTACACACGCACAGTAGGTGATAAGGTAAATGTACATGTTTCTACTGTGGACATGAAAAGAGGCACAGATACAGCGCTACAAATTGTCTGTTCGTCTGTTCAACGCGTCTCCATCTAGTCAACTGAGAGAGAGGCAAACGGTTAAAAAGAGTTCCTGAATGAAGAGAAGACAGAAACAAGTGGACGGACCATAATGGCTGACCACTGTACGGAACAAGCGATACTCCAAGCCAAAAAAAATATCCAACTCCTCGAAGCAAACCAGCACCGGCTACAGTCCTGTATGTACAGTATACAAGCGTCCAAGCGTTCTACTGTAATACAAAAGAAAAATCAAACCACCACAATACATCAAGATTCCAGCCCTAAATCAATAAAATACGCACGTGACGACACCGCCCTCATGCCCCGCAAAGCCGCCAGCGACGATGACGATGCCCGTCGCACTCGCGCCTAGGATCAGCCACACGCCGATATCCCACACGATGCGCTTTTTGAACTGCTTCTTCTGCAGTGCACGCTCCTTCCTCAGCAGTAGCTCGTCGTATACCGTGCGCGGACTCGTCTGCCGCGAGCCCGGCCCGACTGTGCATTCTCAAAATCCACAGAAGTCGACGGCGTCTGCAGGAGCGGCGTCCGTGGCGGCACGACGATGGCGAGAGGCCGCTTGAAGATATGCGTGAGGATGTGCAGGAGGGCCGGGAGGAAATACGTGCTCGCGAACGTCATTAGTACCATGACTGCTGTCAGGACGCGAAGATACCGGACGAGTTGAGGTAGTAGTCGTCCGGTGTTCCGCCCTCGCCGCCCTCGCCGGGGCTAGGGAACGAGCGCGGTGGAATCATAGCTAGCACAAGGACTAGCAAGATGATGATGACACGAGAGACGTTGAACTTGACGGAGCGGAGCGAGGGGTGGGCAATGGGTGGTGTTGTTACAATGAGAGTCGGTATGCCGAGTAGGACGGTGGTGGAAGCCAGAATTCGACGGACGGTTTGTATTTGGATAACAGGGAGGGCG
>JADNRV010000527.1:0-26703 GCA_015499995.1 Flammula alnicola
AAGGAATGCGAATACCCTGAGGCTTGGAGCTGCCCCGCGCCTCAAGTGCGTTTCCATCCATAGGATAACCCTACGTCTCGTCGATATTCCATGGGAGAATATCACCCGATTTTTGGGGGAACAATCGTCAGTTTCGGAGTGCTTGCAGATTCTTCGCCGAGCGCCGTTATTAGAACACTGTGTATTCCAACGCCAGTAGCGGGTTAACACACGGGTATCCCATTTTTGCAACACCAATTCTTGCTCGACACCTTCAGACCTTATATATTTTGCTCCCATTCAAAACTCCCATATAATTTTCAACAACATCACAAGCCCGTCCTCAACGAATTATCCTCACTGGAAGTATCCCAAGCTGCGAAGCATTGATAACTTTCCTCGCTCGCTCTCATTGCAGTTTGCGTTGCCTTTCCCTTAGCTATTTTGCCGCTCCTGATGCAGAGCTAATCTGTTTGCTCCGCTCGCAACCTTCATTAACAGCTCTCGCTCTTCGATGGTCTCTCTCACTCTCACGACGCCTTCTATCGGCAATTGCTACCACTCAAAACGGCCAGCTCTCAAGCGTCTCCGAGGGCCCCTTTCTGCCTCTTTTGGATTGTTTCGAGTTTGTGGGTGTGATGTCCGACTTCTCTTGGGAGCACTTTGGCCGAAATCTTTCCATCCTTTTCACAAGAGCAAGCGGCTGGATTGTTGCACGCAGATGCATTGCCCACATTTGACTCCCAGAAACCCTCGCATTCATTGCGATGTGTTCTGGTGACGTTTGCCCACAACACTGTGCATGCAGTTAACCATCCCGAGGTTCCTTATATCCCCGAGTCGGTCCTTCCTCGCCTGCTTCATGCTCTAGAAGGTGGGGTAGACCTCAAAATCAACGTCACTTATAATGGGACCGACGCAAAAGACTGGCTAAAACTTTCTCAAGAATTCCATCAGGTCCACAATGACCATCTATTAACGGGAAATTGACCTCTCCTACGATTCCCTCTGTGACCCGACTTCATTTCGGTGATATTACACATAACTCCCCAGTTTTCTATATGTAGCTGATAGGATACCGTCCTCGCTATTACGTACATGCTCTGCTCTACTGTACCTCAGCGCTCGGGGCATGTTAATGAGAACATGATCCCATGATATCCCTGATTCCCATCATCCAAAAAACCTACTTAACATCTAAATATGATCTTGAATGTATCCGCCATCACTGTGGCCAACGAACGCTGAAGCTTGAAGTCCATCGCCTGATGCCCTCTGTTCCGAAGACGAGAGCCATGCTCGCAGCCGTCCTTTTACACTCGAGAACGAATTCGAAGTTGTGAATTATTATTATACTCGCTAACTTTCCGCAGACGATGCCATTGACCATATGGACATGCTAACCACCTGGTCCAACTGCATTCGGGACAGGACGTGTATATTATTGGAAGCAACAAAAATCACCATAAGAACTGAGAAGCCTTTGTTCGTCGCGACCACGGCACATTATAGTCGGGGATCTCGGAGTCCTCTTGGACATTCTTGCATACTAGTTTATTTACTTACATGCAAAGATTTCCAGCAAAATAACTGCCTTCGTGGATTTGTTACCGCCCTCCGACGAACTTAAGTACCTTTGAGCTGTAGCTTGACGACAGTCAGGGTCATGGCACGTGAATTCAGCTGAATTCCCATCGGCGAACTCTCAGTCACCCCACCTCTCCCCACCTCCCCATATTTGCTGAGAACAACAGCCCTTCTGTGAAAAGACTCGTCTAACACTATATTTTGATTGCTCGTGATTCAGAGTCCATATGGGCAGTCCTCCTTCTCCTCACCACAATCAGCGACAACCAATTAAGATATTTAATATTCACAGCAAATGCCTCTCCTTTCATCTCACAGTGCTCTGCCGTTCGACTTTTGGGATCTCCTAGTCTCACTGTCTGACGCGATGTCGAACTTTTTCTGGTATCTAACAGCGTTCTTAGCTTCGAGTTCAGTACTTCCGAATGGCGGGTTGCAAGCAGCGTCGGCGCAATACTTGCTGGGTCTCGGTGAGTTGCCTCGTGATACAATGTGGATGTGGAGACTGGTTCGCTGACAAGAGCCCAGGGATTGGCGACATTACTGGGTATTTGTCACGCATGCGCGAAGTTCACTCGTCTAAAGTCGTTAATATAGCCCAGTTGTAGAAACCAATATGATGGTAAGGGTAATCCCGGGCTTGACCTTGCCCTTACTGACGATGACGAATCACAGGGTTACGCGTCTTTAGCCCAAACAGACACAGGATTGCACATACGCGAACGCAGTCGAGCTTTCATAGTAGCAGATGCCGCAGCTCCGAGCAGCCGAATCGTCTTCATTAATGCTGGTGCGTAGTATCTCTCATGGACACCGGAGCCCATTATGAGAAGGGCGGAGTGGAAGACATGTCAGCTTCATGGCGTGCAAAGTTCAACTAACGATTCTTCGTAGATATCGCTATGGGCGACTCAGGCGTCCGTCGTTCGATTGTCTCACAGCTCTCTTCCCAATTCCCCGGAATCTATACCGACGCGAACATCGCGTTTGTCGGAACCCACCAGCATTCAGGAGTCGGTGGATACCTCGAGAACCTTTTGCCACAGATCACTTCTCTCGGATACGTGAAACAGACAGCCGATGCTATCATATCAGGCACTGTCCTTGCCGTTCAACGCGCTCACGCCAGCCTCGCACCTGGCAAGCTCAGCATCGGGAACACGACTATCCTGAACGCGAACATCAATCGATCACCGACTGCCTATCTTGCTAACCCGGCCGCGGAGCGTGCAAGATACCAGTTTGACCAAGATAAGGACATGACGGTTTTGAGGTTCGATGACACGAACGGGAATGCGAGGGGATTGTTAAGCTTCTTTGCTGTCCATGGGACCAGTTTATACGAAGTGCGTTTCCACACGTACGGAAGCGGTGTAAGATATTCACGACCTTTTACAGAATAATACCTTGATCAGCGCAGATAACAAAGGGATGGCTGCTTTTCTGTATGAATGTGAGCATTTCACTACACCTATTGCTTCCATTTCAACTGACTTCAAATGTCGAAACGTCTCAGCCTTCGTCGAGCCAAATTCAGCTCCAGGAAACGCTACCTTTGTAGCTGGCTTCACACAATGTAGGAATAGAAAGCCCTTCGCCCTTATGTTTATTCATCCAATCTTCTTTAGCCAACGTCGGAGATACAAGCCCCAACACGTTCGTTGGAATTGTCTAATCTTTCTTTTTCCCCTGCTCATGTCAATCATTGCAGACTTGGAGCATTTTGTGAAAGTCCTGGACAACCATTTGACGGACAACCCTGCGAAGCTGACCACTCGACTTGTGGTGGAACTGTACAGAATTGCCATGGGCGGTATGTGCTGTCATCTCTCGTCACTTCGGCATTCTGGCACGAGAGCCTCATGACCCAAGTTTGCTAACCCTATACCCACAGAGGCCCCGGATTCCGCATTTCGGACTTTGAGTCGAATAGAATCATCGGCGAAGCACAATTTCAAGGAGCACAAACAATAATGAACGGAGCATTGAGTGCTGTCCATGGAACTGTCAAGAGTGTTCATGTCTACATGACAATGTATGTTATTTTCCCTTCGTCTGTCTGTGGGTTTTGTCGACATCTGACACTGGGCGCATTTCCGCATTTATAGGGCAAATCACTCATTTGCTCTTCCGAACGGAACCACAGTATCTACCTGTCCGGCTGCCATGGGTACGTCAGTTGTTATACTCTCAAGCTTCCTCCTCCATCTAGCTTGGTCGATATCATACCCCTCATTGACCACTTTTCTCATGGCAGGCTTTGCGTTTGCTGGTGGAACAACGTAAGGGTCCCTCCGGACATCTTCACTGGTGTTCTTCTGAACATCCCGACAATGCAGTGACGGACCCGGAGCATTTGATTTCGTTCAAGGAGATAACTCTTCGACTCCCCAGTAAGCCTGAATTGTTTTCTTTCGCAAGCGAACAGATTCCCTAAAGTCACCCTTCAACTTTTCGAATTCTCATAGAAATCCATTTTGGGAAATCGTGAAAGGTAAACAACCCCCGGATATTTATCGGAGGCCGAATTCCAGACCACCCTGACATCTTCTTTTCGCTACTTGCTTTTATTTCTTCAGGCGTTGTAACTCCTTTACCCTCAGCAGCCCAGATAGCTTGTCAAGACCCTAAGCCCATCTTGCTGAATACGGTAGGTGCTGTCAACACTTCTTGTGGTTCCGCCCGTTGTCCTAACAGATGTCCGCATTTTCCAGGGTTTCGCGCATACTCCTTACGAATGGGCACCAAATAGTGTAGATATTCAAATGCTTCGTGTCGGAAACTTTGGTGCGTCAAATCCTCTCGGTGTCGTTCTTTCCTGGTTTAGCGCTCTTCCTTCTCCACCGCGGAGTTTATGGTGCCTCCATAAGCGTTTGTGGCTTTTTTGCCTTTTTGGGTACTGTGCGCCAAAGAATAGCGAGCTAACGGCTTTTCGTACATTGTTTCTCACCCAACAGTGATGCTGATAATGCCAGGTGTGTTTATCATCTGATCTCGTTGGATTTCGCCGTGATCAATCTAATCCAAACCATCACTTATTATTATCTTGCTCCATTTTTATCTCGCAGGCGAGCTTACCACTATGGCTGGTAGACGCATTCGGTTCGTGATTCCTTGTTATTCCTATGCTTCTTCCCAAAAATTAACACGACTCTCTCATATGATGTCTTCTTCATTCAATTTCTATCATCCCACTGATAAATTCACGATGCTGCTTCTTACCCCCAACTGCGCACACCCAACACCGCTTCGCAATTCAAACTTTCATGATGGTGTTCTCACGAAATGTCTATTCTCTTTACGGCATTGACCCTCGGATAGGGATGCGGTGCGGGCTGAGCTGATCTCCAGTGCTGTTCTCGGGGCGGATGCGTATGTTGTCGTGGCGGGACCTGCTAATGTGTATGCGCACTACGTCACGACTCGTGAAGAGTACGGCATTCAGCGCTACGAAGGCGCGAGCACTATTTTCGGTCCATGTGAGTCATTTCTGCTTCGGTTTTTCCACTTCGCTTTCAATGTCCCAGTTGATCTACCATCGGGGGACGGCACATTATGGGGATGCTTTCGCCGGGTCACTTTGACTTTGAATTCAGCCTTTAATTTAGGCGCGTGACTTGACGGAAGTGTCGACAGAGCGACTTCTTTTTTGTGACATATGCCTTCAGTACTCTGTTCCCCGCTTTGCTTGCGCTTTTGAATCCCTGGTTGCTGGCGTATGTCTGATACAAATCTTCTTCTGGGGCACAGTCACTCTCGAAGCATACATCGACAAGTACTCTAGTCTGGTGCCATTCCTTGCCGATAACGCGAGTGGAACGCCAGCATCCGACCCACCTCCACCAGAGCAAACGTCAAAAGCCATCTCACTGCAGGTAAGCCCTGATAACCTTTTCGGGCCATTAATGTAAATAACGCCGTTTATCCGTTATCTTCCGTCAGACTGCCGTCGTGTTTGATGCAGCACCTATCGGAAAGAAGTTTGGTGCTGTGTTGACTGATGTGAACACAGCAGCAGCTTACCACGCAGGAGACACCGTCTCGGCACAATTCGTGGGTGCAGACCCCCGGGTGCGTGATTCTGATTGAGAAAGTTCTATGAAAGGGTGGCTATATTAATAATTATCCCTTCTTCAAATAGAACAACCTGCGTCTGGAAGGAACCTTCCTCACAGTTGACCAGTCGGTTTCTGGACAGTGGAACTCGGTGCGCACCGACTCACATCCCTCGACTATCTATAACTGGACAAGAGTTAGCACCGTACGTAACGTAACGATCTTTTGACTATGTAACTACTAAAACCCGACGATCTTGCGTCCAATAGGTTCTGGGGACTAGCTCTGTCACTATATCCTGGTAAGATTGTTGTTTACGGAAGCGGTTTAACACTGACGTGTGCTATTTCAGGACCATCGAAAGTGGTACACCTGGTGAGTCCGAGCCTTTCGCCATCTCTCACGTTAGTCAGGCGCTGAACTTTCGTTCAACAACTAGCTGGAACCTATCGCCTTAGCTATTTTGGTGATTCTAAGCCGCTCATAGGCTCGATATCTTCCTTCACTGGAACTTCTTCTTCCTTTACTGTTGCGTAATGCGTTGACCACATTACTTTGCGTTTGCTCTTCACTGTAAATGCATTTCGCTCATCAGCACGAGTTAGGGTGCAATTTCTTTCACGAATACCAATGCCATGACATTTCACTACAAAAGAAAGGGGAGACAGCTTCACAACCTTTGCTGACGTCTGACTCGTCCTCTCATACATTCTGATTATGCAACACTTATGGCGAAGGATCAAGAATGTGTGCGTGTTCGAATTCATGGGAATAGTGAGTACCACTGCGTAGGTGGATGACTGACACAAATAAATTGCCAGAACATTTTGTTACAGTAGTATTAACTAGGCATCACAAAAGGTGAGCTGTTCGCTCGGATGTTATCAAGGTGCTATGGACTATTAGTAGGCGCCCGCATGGGAGACGTAAATTCGGATGACAAATTGATCGATTTATTCTGTTCGGAAACCCGTATGTTTTGGGTATGTTGTATGTATTGCAATTTCGCTTAAATTATGGCTTCTTAAATCGTTTACCGTGCCAAGGTTACATTGCAGAAACGGCGCCTCTGTAGGGTTTGCCTACCTCTCAACAGTCGAACGGTACCGTCGGCAGACCGTGTGTCGGATCATGTTCGGGAAGCCAAAAACGGGACGAGAAATGATCTTAACAAATGATCAAGTCACAAGTTGAATTCGCCAATCGCTTAATTTTCTGGACAATGGAAATCGGTGGGAAGCAACTCACCTCCATCGATTACCTATAACTGGAATGTATTTAGGACTGTACGTAACATAATGGTCTAAGTATGTCATTGCTCATAGAACCCGACGATCTTGCGTTGAATAGGTTTTGGGGCTTACGAGTGTATCCTCATAAACTGAAGGGATCTAACGTTTAACGTTTATGTACATATGTTATTTCAGGAGAATCGAGGGTGGGGTAACTTTACATCAAGTCCGAGTCCCAGTGTTGGACAAGTCATTGACTAGTCAATAAAGTCAGTCATAGTCAACAAAAGTCAAGTCATTGGTCAAATTGACCAATGACTTGACCCAAAAGACTGATGGCCATCAATCAATTCCCACACGACTATGCGTCTGTGGTGCGTGATGGGATGCGTGCTGATGTAGTGCTGATGCGTGATGCGTAGTGTCTCCATGGGTCATGTGCGGCTGCTTTGAAGTGCGTGTTGATCAGTCAAAAGTCAATCAAAATTGACCGGTCATGACTAGTCATGACTAGTCATTCGATTTTTGACCGTGACTTTGGGGATAAGTCATGACTGTCCAACACTGAGTCCGACCCCTTCGCTTCTCTCACATTAGTCAGGCCGCAGGCGCTCGCTCAGCCTCGCTGAACGCGTCTAACAACTGACCGGAACTTGCATGCACCTATCGCCTTCGCTATTCCAGTGACTTTAAGCCACTCGTGTAGTTGTTTATCATTTATCAGCACGAGCTGGGATTTAATTTTTACAATGACGAGGACGTGCGTGTGTATAACGAGCGGATCCAGTCACATCTGCCTCGAGGACAACATGTGTTGATCTCCGAGTGACTCGTTATGACTGCCGACGAGGGTGCGTGCGTGGACCACCGCAGCCAACGCCCTTCGCCCTCTAACCACCACTGCTGCTGGCTTAAGCTTGAACCAAGGCTCGTCAGTAGCTGAACATGTTCCGCAATCTCACCACTCAACTCACGCAAACGGCATCCGGAGCAAACGCAGATGCGAAGAAGGTGCTGTCTCCGGCATTGCGTCCGGACATCTACGGTTTGATAGACACGACGAAGACGTGGGCTATTGGGGGTTGGGTGGGGACAAGCGGGGGACGGGGTGTCGTACGGGCCAATATTAGCGACTATCCAGAAGCACCTCCCTGAGACGAAGAAGCCGGGGCTTGAGTCGTTCGGGCAGGCCGAGGGGGAGATCGCGGTCATTATTGGGGGGATCACGAATATGATACTCGAGTTAAGCAAGTGGGAAGGCATGGCCGCCGGGATGGCGATGCGCACATGGGTCGACTCGCTCGTCGAAGCACATGGGAGGGCTTCTAGTCAGACAAGGAAGGACCTGATCGCGAAGGGCATCACGCGCGGACTCAACCAATACACGGACGTGACGCTTCTGACGAAGGACTTCACGACCCGCATCCAGATTATCTCCTGCTTAAAAACGGGTAAGTCTTGGTTCTTCTGTTCCTATTCACTTGCCGTTCTTCTACTGTCGATTCATTTGGAACTTGGGGTTTTTATCTGTCAACTGATGTAATGCCGCTCCTTTTTCAGTTAGTTCGAGGATTTATGGCGCCGGAACCGACGAAGCGAGGCAGAGCGAGGCAATGTGGAGTTCCAAGTTCATCTGAGGTAGCCATTATCGCTTTCTTTTCTCTTCTCTCGATGATACCAGTGTTTCTATTCTGATGGGTGTACATGTGTATAATACAACATACAAATTTTTCGGCTACTCGCATCTCTTGGAATATTTGTCCTAGCAAATTTCACAGCGATGTTTCGAGTAGAGGTGTGAAACGAAAGCGGAAGCCCTCGGACTAGTAGTACTTCTCAAAACAATAAATGAACTAAATAAAATGGGTATAGATGTGAAGCAAGGTGGAGAAATTGTGATTCATAGCATAGCGAGATGATGTGATCGAGAGATCAGTGAGAGGAACAAGGAAAAAATAACGATGCTAATGATTTTAATTATTTGCGAGATGCGAGAATGAAAATGCGGGGAAGTTTAGATGACAGATGATTAATAGAAACCTGAAATGGATAAACGTATACAAAATGGATAGATTGAGGTTTGCAAAATGAAATGAATTGGGTAGACATAAAGATAAGGGGTGAGCGTACAGTGCAGACACACAGAACTGTTTTTACACGATGGAAGATCATAGAGCCTGAATAAAGAGGTAAAAAAATAGGTCAGACACCAGAAGTGGCGGTGGGAACATATTAATTATTGCTTACATAGTTTGGTACATCGTCCATAGGGTAAGACGATGTCGGCGATAGAAGCTGCTCGCTGCCCGTGAGGACGCCCGACATAGGCCTATTGCAGTCGACTGGGCTGGGGTATACAGACTCTGGTGGTGAGACGGTACTCCAGTCCGACCTCATGTATGAGTTGATGTCGAAGAAGCTTTGTGGCTTGGGGAAGCCCATCATGTCTGTGAAGCCTTCCGTGTCCATGGTGAGCAGGGAGTCGAAAGGAAAGTCGGGCTTGTGGATGGAGGATGAGTCCACATGCATCATGTTGTGCGGCGTCGAGAAGGTGTTGTTTGTATGTTGTGACGAGGAAGAAACGTAGTTGAACCTATACATGGCCGAGAAGATTGTCGATGAGGAGGAGGAGGAGGTAGAGGCGTCTTGGACGACACGCTGGATTATGATATATTGAGATGCATCTGCGCCACCGTCAATCAGAGATAGGACAAGAATAAGATATCAAGAACACTTTACCAGAACTCTGTGCGATGGTATTCCAGAAACCCGGGACCAAGGAAGTCTTGTAGAGGAGGGAGCCATCAGAAGTCGACGGCGAAGTGGGATCGAGAGGCTCAAGCACTGTAGACTCTGAAAAAATGATACCCTCGTCTGTGTGGACGGTGTAATAAGACTGGGCACTGGTCGCCGTCCTCGAGAGCAGAGTAATAGTAGGGTCTATGTCACGTAAGTGGCGGGGATGTTGGGAGGCCCTTGCAACTTTGTAGCCCCGTTCGAGCCATGAACGTTCTTCGGCTCCCTGGTTGGTCGATGGCCATGAGGACTTAGATGGATCGTTGGCCCTGGTATTAATAGGGGACTCCTCTGGGAGGAGGTCGATATAGACGATGGTATCGGGCGTCTCTTCCACTCGGGGCTCTACCCCACGATAGAGAAGATTCTGCAGAGTTGCGTGAGCCTCGGTTGGGGTAGTAGGTGAGCTGACAGAAGAATCGCTGCACGATTCAGACTCGTATCGCAAGGGCGGAGGGAAAGGCATATGACCATCCCTATGTTGAAACTCGGGTGACAGCGAAGGAGTACGGCATGGGCGTCGATTGGGCGACAAAAGATTGAGCACTATCGTAGAGGAAGGACAAAAGCTTAGGGTTTGATTATAGATCGTTAATTAAAGGAACTGCTCACGGCGTTTCCCACCACACGTGTCTCTGAGTTGTTGTAAACGACTGCCGACCTGCTTGGCTGTACGACGTTTGCCAGTCTTTTCGTAGATCCAGTCTGAAATGAACCTGTTCCTCATAGGAAAGCGTCCAAGGAGGCGCGTCTCTCTAGAGTCGTCTGGTTGGTAATTCTCAAGCCCTGTCGCGGAGAGAAGTCGGCGTCAGAAAGAGAAGAAGTGATAAAGAAAGCTTTGGATCGCACCTTCGATAAGTGCTGCCTCCAGCTCAGGAGGCCAGACGACTTCCCCGCCTCTGAGAGTTTTCCAACTTTTACGGCCTTTGACGATGGACTGGAAAACATCTTGTGTCCGTGGGTTCTGAAGTGGGGGACACTTGAAGGAGTCGACGACGGATTGACGCGTCGGTGACGAGGGTGATTCGGGAGAGGACTCGAGACTGGATGATGCCATGGGGAGCTATTTCGCAGAAAAACACGAAGTGAAGGATCAACGGATCCTTTTGGTTTATATCTTTCGGAGGACTTCGCAGGAGTCGCAGACGGCTGGGCAGATCTCCGTTCGACGCAGGTTTAATAACAGATTGTTCGGGAGCCACACCGATAGACCAATCAGGGATGGAAGTAGATCTCGTCATCCCTTTGTCGTGGTTTAACCTACAGGAGTAAAGCTATACGGGAGCTAGAACAACACACGCCGAATTCATGGGTACACCCCTCGGCTTGATCGAAGGCCATTTGTCCGTGTAGCGCCTCCCGGCATTCTTTCTGTTCGTTTCAGCCTGCGTACCTCAATCAGGTGCTTGCTTCACGATCCTGTACCACTGCCAAAGTCAAACAGGAAACAGCTTGAATACAGAGAGAGAAAGAGAGTTGAGTATCGAGGACTTGAGATGCGGCGTTTACCTTTTGCTGGAATCAATCTGGCAAGTGTCAAGTGTTCAGATCTTCTCGTCTGCAATTTCGTCGATCTTCCATTATCCATATCTCGATCCCTGCACAGCCACACCCGGTATTGATCGTGCTCCGTAAACAAATACGGGGAAGCACGACGAAAACGGTCATTTTTCCACATTATGCCATCCGATTCACGAAAGTTGCCGAGAGGTCACGTTCGGCAGTCCCACACTTCTGGATCAACGAACGATAGGGCTGAAAGCTTGAAGTATCTCTCCTCCATAGAATACTACAAAAAAGGGAGTTAGGACACCGACTTCTAGACATAGCGGACCGGCGTTTCATTCACCACATTTTTTTCTGTATCCTGTCACATATTCCAGGTCCTCAATCAATGATAGTTTCAAGCACAAGGTCAGAAAGTACCGAGTGTAAATTTGACAGAAATAGACGGCAAGATACACGCGGATATCGATAACGTGAACGAGTATCCTGTAAACTATCGGAGGAGGAGGAGGGATCACTTTCTACGAGTGTGCGGAGCCTGCATCTCCAGCGTAATAGGTACAGGTCCATAGGTCGAGTGATCTCTGCCAGGTACACCGAATAGACTAGCAGCTTCAACGGTGGAGGCGAAAGAAAAATCAGAAGAAAAAAGAGTCTCGCCTCGACGTCTGGCTTGAAGTTAAATATTGGAGTAGACATTTGGAAGATGTCCGAAGGGACCTGGTCATGACGAGGGTCAAGCCTGTATTTTCCTGAACGTTCACAATGACTGATAGTGCGGTTTTCGAAAGCTCGCCGGAAGGTCAGTGCTTAATTTTTATGGTCGCCTGCTGGCGGCTTGCTGGGAGGCGCGGAAAGGGACGTCATCGACCGCTGCGGTGTACGGCGTCCACAGAGACCATAGACTGCAGAAGGGATGTTTGCAACAGGTCGTCCGTCATCCTGAAACGTGTCCAGCTTCGGGTTGAAGCGCAGGGGTTATGAGACGGGGTATCATGGGGGCGAGGGATAAGATAGCTCACAAAGCATCCCGTATTTCTGAGATTCCTACGGCTCCATGAATAGCTAGCTGAGATGACCGAAAATATAATCACAGACAAGACGTGGTACTACACACCTCTCCATTTTGATCGTTTCCAATTTCCCATCCAGCGACATATTCTTACTGCCGCAAAGCCCCCACTGAAGATAGAGACCCAAACAATTCGTAACCAACGAGTAAATATGGGGAGATTCCAAATCGATATAAACGATAAGACCGTTTTAGTAGAGAGATCCAGGATTTTGCCGTACTGAGTGTAGTACCCTACCCTAGAGCCGTCACAGCCTCTAGAGATCTGGCTTTCCAGGTTATTAGCTACCGCCTACAGTAGCGGGCATGAAAGAAATCCGAAAACCAGAAATCTAGGTTCGCAGACACAATCTTAACCACCGTGGTTAGCGAACAGAGCTTTCTCAAATGCCGAACAAAGAATTTGACGGCTCGTCAAGATGCGATAAACCAATTGAAACAATTTTCTGTTTTTCAGATCCTATGCCCGGGTGAGAAAAAAGCTAGCGGAAAGACGGGGCGGAGGGCAAGGTTTGATACATAAAAATCAAACCCCAAAAATCACTAGCAGCCGTCAAGTCTGTGTCGATAACAAACGTGTGTAATCAATAAACTGGCCGAGGAGGTTTGCTAATTTTGCGGTGTCTGGAAAGCTGGATAGTACGAAGGTAGCGGAACAGAAGGCGGGAAGTGCACCCTATTCGCGCGCCCCGCAATGCAATGCGCAAACTCTGTTCCGGGACCCATCGTCCCCAACCCGAGGCTGCATCTCGTCGGCGCAGGAAGTCTTCCGTAAAGCGTATCATCCCGTCGACGTCATGCAAACGCAAACACGATCGATGAGGCGCTGCTAGCTAGCGTGCAAGAGTGCTTATTTTTACAAGCGGGACGGGCCTACAACTCGAAATTTCGGATTAACACAGGACGGAGCACAGCATTGGGGCGATGGACCGGGTGCGCCGCCTTTGCGCCTCATGGCGCTTGTTTGTGTGATCCCAAACCCTGATCCAATGATTTCCAAACCCGACATTTTGGCCGAATGCGTCCGAGGCAATCACGCGCGTGTGAAAATCGGGCTCCGGAGGCACATCCACGGCACCCTAATTGTACTACCCTGACCAAACCCGACACGCGCCTCAAACCCAATCTGATGCGCGACGAACTCTTTTTGGACGCCCATTGTTCGCTTTCACCTTCCCTTTCTGTGACGCAATTCCCCCCGGCGCGGGTGAGGATAGTATTCAATGCGCATCAAAGCAGAACCGAGACGACCTTGTGGCTGCGGAGTCGCCGACGTCGAAGCCTGTCTCCTTGCTCGCGTCGCACATAATCGCACATAAGTAGTTAATAAAAGTATGCTGGAGGCGAACAGAATATGTTTTAGGGTTTGTCTTTCTCTTATCACAATATCGCGACACCTTCTACTTACGGGTTCCCGCCCACCCTTAAAGTTTGAGCCGAGTCAGATGTGCGCTACTTTCTATCTAATTCGGGCGATGCTCACACGCGTTTATGTCGGCTTCGACTTTGAGGAGGTATCCCCGATACTGAATTTGTTGGCTTGGACATGAAACAGCGCTCGTACGCCTTAAATTCGATCTTGGAAACTCTTGCCGTCTGACTCGAAACAACCTTCACTTATATACTCGTGATTAATGCAAGTGATTTATTGGATTTATCGCGGACAATATTTACACGCGCCTGCTCCTACCCATTTAGACAATATTAGTACGATGGACATGCGCATGCCGCCCTGCTTGTAATACTTGTACCTCTGCCCGAATCCGACTTTTCCATCGATGTGCGCCTCACCTTGACTCGAGACAAGGGCTGGGCGACTTGGGTTCACTTAACCCTCTGGAGTTACAAGTAATTACCGAAAACGAGGCAAGCTAAGGACAATATATATATACAGGTCCACCTGAGTCCACCGCAGCCCATGCCAGTGGTTTCCTTCTGAATTGAATCATCTGAATGACTGGTGGAAAGGTATACCTAACATACTGTATATAGACTCAATTAGACAGCGACTTCACGTACGTCGTACTCTATTGATATTCTTGTCTCTTGTCTGGATTCTGATTAGTCCTCAGCCTCAGGCCTCAGGCCTCGAACTTCGCCGCACAAGCAAAATCAGAAGAGAACGTCCGCGATCTTTGATGATCCACATGATTATGATCATGAACAGGAACATGGCCCGCCATCTTCATTGGCAGGAAGTGTGAGTAGAGTACATAGAATAACATAATACCTTTGAAGATTTCCCCCCCCCCCATTTGATCGTGGAAAGCACATCAATGAAAATCAGGCCCAAACATGAAAACGCAACGAATCGATCAATAATGACTCGGAGGGTGAACATTAACTTCGCTATCTCTCTTTACCCTCCAACGTCGCCATCTCTTCAAAAGTAGGGTAAATTACACTCTTCACGATTGAATTCCTCGGTTTCAGTGGCCTAGTGCAAATGGTGAGAGCCTCATTTACGATGAGAAGCCCTGAACTGGGGTAGGTAATAAGCGCCTGCATTGACATTGGCATCTGTCGGAGGGTGGGCGTCGATTTCTACCGCCGAGCTTGCGGACTATTGCTACGTATCTCACAACTCAATGGCTGTACCTTAACCCAGTGCCCGTGCCCAGTATCCCATCTATACTTGCGTTCATTTGCTTACTGTACTTAACACACCCCTAAGCGCTATTTTGGTTCGAGGGACATGAAATCTAACTCTACTGCCCGTAAACCCCATAGGGAGGCTGCGGGTTTTGTTTAATTCCAATTCTTGAACGATCTATGGGGACCTTGAGCGTGTGTGTCATCCTTCTGGGAAATGTCGGACATTTGAGAGGGTATCGTGATTTGTTGCGTTCCCGCGTGCATCCGCCATCGTTTTTCTCGAGAACGCACGCGTACGCGGTGCCTTGACACGCTTGTTCCTGACTGTTCTCCTTATCTAGACAATGGGCTGCGTTCAGGGAGAGGTCAAGGCGAGGCGGCAGCGACAATATTTCATGCGTAACGCTGCGTCGTGGCCTTTCGAAAAGAAATGCGTTGGAGAACGTGAGCAAAAATAAGGCCCTACGCTCATTACGTGTAAGGTATACAGGCACGAATCAAAGTATAAGTCCCAGAAAAATCCCGGAAAGTGTAACGAGAGTATGTATAGACTACGGCCTAGCCGACGGAGAACTACAGCAAGTAAGTAAGTGCGAGTGCGGCAAAGTTAAGTTAGGTATGTTTCTAATAAGTACAATGGTCAAACATTAGAAGTGTCCTTAGCAAAGCTGAAGTGAAGGTCAGTCATGAGTCCGTTCGAAAAGACGATGGTGAGTGTTTTTGCGGGGCATTAACGTTGGCTGGGCGGAGGTGTGATGGTGGCTGGCAATGCCGGGTCGACGCCTCCAGTACATCCGACAGGTACAGGAACAGTAAGCGCGTTCCACGGATCAGGGTAGTTACATCCGGGAATGGGTGTCGGACCAGGCTGATTATCATTTGTGTTGAACCATCCATCATCACCAGAATTGATAGGCTTTCCCTTTGTGTCCGTAAAAGTCGGCGCTGGAAGAGTGGCGATCGACCCACTGGAAGTATACACGGGTAAGGGGCTGACCGGTGTGCCTTGAAGATCCGTCGGAGGGTATGGGTATGATGAAGTCTGGGCTGCTGCAATTGTGCCTGCGCCTGCACCACCCGTCATCCATGAGTCGAAGGTTCCATCAAACACTGGCCCGGTTGAGGGACCGCATTTGCCAATCGCAGTCCTGGGGTCAGTCGGCATCCAACCTTGCTGGAGACCTAGTTGGTACGACCAGAGAGGCGACTCGACGATTCCAGCAGTGGAGTTGCCAACCTATCCGAAACAAGGTTTCGACAGGTGTGAGCACGGAAAAACACAACACTGTCGATAATAAAAACATACCTTCCAAGTCCAGAAGAACCAGTCCCGAAGGGCATCCATACTGGCCTCTGCAAATGCTTGAATGCCAGCCTTGGTTCCAGGGGTCCAATTGGTGGAGTCTTGCCAGTCCGAGCAATTGCCGCCATAAGTATGACTGCCAGGAACACCCTTCAAGAACAGGCCGCAATCGTTGAAACCATTGCTCCATTCCCCAGCAAATGTAACTCCAAACGCAGTTCGACTATATGAAGAATCTCAGCTTGTTTCTTTTCGACTGATAAGGTATATACTTTACCTTGTATTCAGCGTGGCAGTCCATCGGTCGCATGCTGCCTGTGGCCAGGTTCCACCAGCGTTGGGTCCAACACCAGTATCGATGGGATCAGTGGCTGGTCCTCCACCAAAGGCAAAATAAGGGTGCGTATCCAGAGCGATACGATCCGATCCAGTCATGAAACCAGCCCATGTATTAAGCCCTTGAAATCCATCGTGAATGCTAATGAATGGTCCTTTGCCCTCGCCAATACCGGTGATACCGCGTATCATGTCATAGACTTCAACATAGCTTCAAATCGCGTATCAGTTATCAGTTGGTGGAATCGAGAGAAATACGAGAACAAACTCACAAGCTACGTAGCTCAGTGACTCCAATTTGACCAATCTCGGCCTCGTTGATGATACCGAATACCGGGACGACATCCCTCCACTCAGGTTGGGAGATGAACTCGGTGATGATACGAATATAGTTCATCGCCCGCTGGGCGTTGGCCATTCCCATAACGCCCATGAGGAAGTCAATCTGTCCTGTCTTTCCTGAATGGTTGAATCCTGAACGTCATTGTGAGATATAACCCCTGTCCTTGGACTTGGCAAAGGGACAAACCATTTTGTGATCCTGGGATGGTATGGAGGTCGAACTTAACGCGGATACCGTACTTCCTACACCATTGGAGAGCTTGAAGGATGTATCTGAGCACGAAAGCATGAGTTAAGTGGTCGACGGCCGTTGAAGACGCAACCTACTTCCAACAAGTCGTGGCCAGGAAAGGTTCATCTCCCCACTTGTCAATGGCCCAGAAAGGTATTGGCAATCTAATCCAGTTCAAACCAGCGCCGGCGATCTCCGCGATATCTTGTTCGGTCTGGGGTCAAGGACAATTAGTAGGCCATCAGCGACGAAGATAAACCACGGTATTCACGATAAAGGTTTTATAATGATCTTCAAGCTGGTTTAAACCGCCATTGGCAGTATCAGCCGCCATAAGGATGCTTAGGCTCCACTCGTCGATAGCGGTGGGATATTTCTGGAATAACGCCGGGGTAATAAAAGGCTCTAGAACAAACCAGCCACCAATGTTGACACTAGAAGGCATGATGATAATCAATCAGGTGCTTTGGGGTGGGGATGCACTGATTACGTACCCATATATACGATCCGTACCATAATTCCAACTCTGGTTGAGGGGCGGAGTCCATGAGTTTGGATACGCGTTGTTGTTGTAAGGGTCGTTGGGATCGGCATACCCTGGCAAAGAAGGCGGCGTCAGAATTTAAGTCAAACCATCTTTCACCAAAGAAGGATGACGAGGAGCCTCCCAATAAAAATAGCTCGCCCGGCAAAGTCGCACATTGTGCGGGGGCTCCCGCATGACGCACAGCCCACTAATCTCACGTCTCGCTAACGAAGAAAACGGGGGGAAAACTCACAAATTCCACCGAACGTGTTACTGTAGGTGAAGGTTGATCCATCGCTGGCCTTGACGGTCGACCCATCACCTCCAGTAATTGCTGTTGCTGATATTGGAGTGGTCGGGCTTCCGCCGCCGCCGGCGCCGCCGGCAGTAGTAGTATTGCTTGTCGGGCTGTTTGTTGCAGGGTGCTGCGCTGTTGACGAAGATCGGCTTTTATGTGGCTTAATGATAGTAAAATATACAGGCAGCACGACCGCAAGAGCCACTACGATGATAGCAAGGAAGGAAAGGAATATGAGAAGGAGTGGACGGCGTTTGGCTTTAGTTGGGGTAACATAGGCTGCGCCAGGATCTTCCTGTGGCAAGGCTTCATATTTGCTCGCGAGAAGCATCCCAGAATCATTGGGAGATGCAGTTGCCTGCAGGAAGGAGTCTCGCGGCGATTCTGTCGTGGCGGGGGCGGCTTCGGAGAGGTAGGCTGCACGGGGTTCGCGGATGGAAGAAGCAGCATCGTCGTGGGGTAAGGGAAAGTTGGCCGCGAGGGCGACAGAGTCGCTCGACACAACTGAGAAGGGCCGTTCTGCCATACTTGCCTACTGGCGAGTTCGGTGGTGGAGGAAAGAAAGCAAGGTTCCTGCCGAATTCAACATGTTCCTACGGTATTTTAAGAACGAGGCCAGAGACCCCAGCTTTCAGCCGCTTGCGGAGTTCGACACATGACTGGCCACGGCTTTAGTGCGTCCGTGTCGTTCGCAGGAAAGTAAAGCTGTCTTAAAATTGCCCATTCATATTCCTTTGTTTCTAGCAAAATCCAACATACGGTCTTGATTGAACGAGCACCAAGAACTTGAAGAAGCACAGTTGAAGCACTCGCAAAATCATTGAAGACATTTTGCCAACGGACCACCTAGGCCATGTCCCAAGAAGTTGATCCGTTATCGCCGGTCGCCCTGGCAACCCTGGGCATTGAAGAATTCCCTATGAAAAATGACGAAATATTGTATACTTGCTCACACAAACGTCTACTGCGCCACTCGAGTCCGCAGCTCATGAGAAGAGCAGAAATGAGAATATAATTTTAAATTTGCTACATTAAAAATGTGTTTGCTGGGTGGTCGGGTGTGCATTTCAATGGACGCAAAAGCTCGGCATCAAAATGCACCAGCCGCATAAAATGCCAACCCAAGTTCGAATGGACACGTCCTGAACGGACTTTCGAGGGCCGATAGACTCTAGAGGGTATTGAAAAAACGCTCAACGACAAGAGCCTGAGGTTGAGAGAACAATCCTGACGTACTGGAATAGAACTTTCAGCGAATCGTGATTGCGGTAAGGGCCAAGCTTACGGATTCGACGATTTTTTTTCTTTTTTATGTAAATCCAATTTACATTCTTTTGGGCGTCCCCTATGTCGGATGTCGCGCGTCGGCTCAGAGCCTTTCTATCTACGCCGCCATCTATTTGGTATGTACTATGCTGGCGCCCGAGTTAGGTTCAACTATCCAATACATAATAAACTACCTGGGACGTAGAGTTTGACTTCGAATTACCTCGTGTGGCCTAAAACATGTATGTATATGTATGTAGATATGAAATAGTGAGAGGTGTGCATTTAAACTCCCCATTGAAGACGAAGGTAAGCAGCCTTACAGTCCGTATATTTCAATTGGAAGATTTGCTGCTGGTATCTATCTCCTCCGCTCTCGCCCAACGTTATCAAGATCAACGAAAGGGTGGAATCAGGTGTATCGAGAAGAGAACCAAAAAGGTAATCCAGGTTCCAAGGCTTAGATAGGAGGGCATCCGCTCCATAAGATTACCAAAATTATAGAACCAGCAACACGGAATCTGAGGTGTATCTCAGGTCAGAAAATCGCATCCAAGGCCATGCACCACGTCGGCAGGTTAAATAGAATCGTTGAAATGGACGACAAGATACGCGGCATAGGTTCAGACTGCCAACAGGCAGCATAATGAGGTTCAACAAGAATCCTAAGCTGGCAGGCTGTTAAGTCGATATGAACCAAGCAGCTCGATCCGGAGAACTCCCTGCCCCTATACATGGTCCCACAGGTCTATATCAAGATGTATTTGTGTCAAGACATCGCAAGGGCGAATTTATCGCCTCGGGTAGACCATATTCTGGTAGACACGGAAGTACTAGCGCGGTGGAGGAGGTCTAGACAAGGAACAGCCAGCGGAAGGCAACGGTCTTACGAGTTGGTAGTGATCGACAAGCACCTCACATACCCCGAAAGAAGAAGTCTATTATAGATGTACTCACAAATCCATTGGTCGGCGGAAGGAGAAGGCTCATAAATAAGAAAAATGGCCGATACCCCACACAAGTGAGAACGCGTGATCACATTCAAGTCCTCTGCTTTAAAGCAGGCGGCGCATGAGCGGGATAGGAAGCGCATTTGTTCTCTTTGTTTAACATCACAAGTCCCCATGATTTTGATTCGAAAGACTCTCATTTCCTGCACAAAGAGTGCAAGAAATACAGAGTATTAGTCGAAGATCAAAATACATGGGAAGATTGACATCCATGCGAGGCAGAATTTGGAGTACAACAGCAATGATAATTCGCAGCAGCTCCAGACAGATGGCATGCAAGGATGGGAGCAACTTCAGAATCACAGAATTCCAGAGCCCCTATCAAGTCATCGACGAGGTCAACCCCGAGATTCATCTTGAAAAACGTTCGGAAGAGTGCCGCTTGATCGACACAGACTTTGTCGTAGAAAACGGTGCACAGAACTAGATGAAGCAGGTCTAGACAGGCGGCCCCAGGTGGTGGCCCTGACATCTTCAATGAGGCTTTTTGGCGATCCTACACGACTGCTGAGGCGATATTCTAGGTATGCGAGACAGAGCAAAGCCATGAACAAGACAAATCTCAGAGGTCGGATTTTTTTCTGCCAAGCCAGAGCCAGTCAGAATTTGGTAGAAACTTTTTCCCCCCCGCAAAGACGGGACCTGGATTTTCTCATCTAAATGAGAAACGTAGAAGGTAGAACGGGTGGTCAGCTGGGATGAAGACCTTGGTTAGTTTGCGTTCCACATGCCATCGAGAGAGCTGTTGAACGCAAAAAAAAATCCAGGTTTTTGAAAGGTCACATACCACAGTCTCTTGAGACCACGTTTTTCGACAGAGGGCACGTTCTTCGATGAGCTGGGTGCAGGTCGGGAACGATGTCTCAGGTCAGACGAAGACGCTGTCAGAACAGGTCCACCATTTGAGCTTTCGTCTTGCCTGCTATCCGAGAGGAGTAAATTTTGGAAGCACGGCTCGATAGGAGCGGAAGGCGGAGCTTGTAGACCCTCGGGCATGAAGGACTAACGAAGCATAATGAATGTTAAGGAGTAGCTGCCCTGCGACGTCGGGCAGCATTCGAGAACCTCGCACGAAATAGAATCTGTTGTTTTCGGTCAGTATGACGTGTTCCGCAAAATGAAATAGCGGAACGAACGTTCCTGGCGCCGACAATCTTGGTGCAGGAGCATATTTGATGCAGGAGCATATTTCATGGACGTTTAAGGAGTTCCGGGTTTCGGTAGTGCCATGAAGTCAATCACAATGGTATACATACCCAGTGTCAATGTTCCTCCTGAAATGACTTTTATGATAAGAACATGAATGGTACAAGAAATAAGGGTGAAACACCGGAGGTTGGCGAAGAAGATTTCGCAAATTGCTCTCTGGAAGAGGGCCGAGTTTGAATGAGTATCCGTGTGATGGCACTGGACGGAATCATATTGGAAGATATGTCGCTTCCTCGTGCATCCCTCGACAACTTACTTGAGGATTGAGGCAAAGCGTAACCTTAGATTTACGTTCTTAAGTTTTCAAATCAAATCAATGGCCCTGTTCTCCATCAGTATGGAGTCGTGGATGACAGACTGTATGCGTACCTTCAACGTTAGGTGACTGTGCGGAGGTACAGTAGGGCACTAAACTGTATTCTCAAGTCACGAAGCAAGCGAAGTAAAGAATATGGACTGTGGGGAGTCATACGAAATATGGCTTTGGTCGAACCAATCTTCGCCAATAATACAAGAACCTTGAACGAAAGGTCTCTGGTTCGCGGAGAAGAAAACTAGGGCGCATATACTTAGTCTGTGAAAGAACGTCATGCGTGAATGACGTGAGAATATCACCAACAGGACGATAAACAGCGAGGTGACATACCGCCTCCGTTGGAATAAGCCAATTTCATACAACGATTCAATGCACAATTCTGATGGCTGAACGACCGCTTGAGTGTGCCGAAGTCAAATGTTTTCTTCAAGCACTTCTTGGATGGCATATCGGAAATCAAAATCAAATAAATTTCGTATGGAAAGGATAAGCAAGGTACTGACTTGGGTATTGGATCGATGCCACCAAAGCCGACCAACAACTCGGAACCGCGAGTTGTACTAGCTGCCTCCGGATGGAAAGGAGAGGAGAACATCCGTTAATATCATGACATGAGAAGGATATGGAACGTTTTCTGACAAGAAGACCTAGATATCTGTCTTGCGGGATTGGTACGGAGGGACCTATGCCTTAGTGGGGCGAATAACGGCACCAGTGTCTTGTTCAACATTGGTTCAACACGATCCTTGAGAGAATGTATCCGGCCTCGCCGGACAGTTATTACCACAAATGCACGCACCCAAGAGAGGCTAGCACCATTTTCTCGGTTTTTGACTGTTCGGGGTAGAAAAGGGGCAGGGTTTCATGAGGGGAAAAGGTGAGTTTGGGAGGGACTAGCTGAGGGCGTTCATTATCCCCGAGTGGCTGTGCACCTATACATAATCAATTGCCTGTATCTCCGAATCCAAATATTGACCAATTTGGAAACATTTTTCTTCTTTTTCCTCTTTCTCGGTTTTACGGAATGTTTTGAGTATAAGAGACGAATCTTCTATACGGAGACTTGAACAGAGGCGAATACGCTTGATGTTACTTCCATTCACATTTGTTTTCTGAATTGTTATGTCGACTCTTCGAGCCTTCTATTTCGCAATATCTTCAAGTCTAGCTTCAAACATAAAAAGGACCATAAATGGGGTGAGAGCCTGCGAGCAATGCTTCTTTAGAGTAGCTCCGAATTTTCTATCACGTCCTCTGCCAATATTTACGTAAACTACTTTTGGGATGCCGTCAGTCCGACAAGAAACTTCGAGAGGCGACCACCGCATTCCTAATTATGTCGGGATCAGCAGCCGTCAGCTCGCAGTGTCAGGCCGAAGGGAATGGTCCTCGAGACCAGTCAATTGAATTGACAAAGAACGCCGTCCCTCCTTCTTCCATATTTGATATGTCAGACATTTCTTTCGAAATTTATCTGTGGCCACTAAGGAAGCCACTTAATGGATTCTGTTGCTCTGGTTTCAGGGATCCTCTCAAGGCAGCTTGAATTTTGCCATTCCTTAGTTTAATTCTGAATCATTCCTATACATCGCTTGAGAACCTCGTTTTACGACGAGGGACAACCTGAGCACCTACTGGATCTAACCTTCGTCGGATATGAAGGAGCATATGAAGCCATACCAGCATGAATGTTATTAAAAGAACTGCTATTCCAATGTCTTTTTAGTTTTCAATCGAATGAGATAATTTATTGTACTAACTGACAATTAACTAGTTTCAATAAAACCTGACTCGTTTTCCGAACTGGAGGAAAGCCTGATTATCAGTAGCAATCAGAATAAATCGCGACGAAACTAGTGCCGGTTTGTCGTATCGCCCGTCAGTTATACCCGCTAACAGAAGATATTTTAGCAAGTGATCAGGGTCTCAGTATTACCTATCGCTCCGAAGATTTCTAATACATACTTAGAGTAAAATGAATTTGACATCGGGAGAGGTTCCGCCTGGACAGATATGATCCGGAGACGAACCGATAGTCATTGAGAGGAACGGGTACCATGAGTATACCCTGTGCCCAACCTATTAACAACAATGTCCACTACTGCGGCTACAGTAAGCCCTCTCGAAAGTTCACAGTACCTGAATGGCAAAGAACATAAACGGCTAGTACGTAATGAACATACTCTTTCGTCCATCAACGGAACGGGCAGGCTCAAATCCATTCCACTTTGTTATTCTCGTAAGAAATCTGACTGCGGATGCTACCCATGATATGATATGTTACTTGATTGACCAGTGACAGCAGTCAGGGTGCCTGGAATCTGTTCGATAACTTCCAGTGTTAAACCAAACAGCGACTCGTGATCAAGAGGAGAATAGTATTTTCTTTTCGTTAGGTAGATGACTTCGGACTGCGATCTGTGAAGAGAAAATGAAGAGAATTTAGAATATCCTGCTCATATTTGCTCAAGTTGTCTACACTAGCACACTATAGGTCAGTGTGGCGCAGGGCATGGCGCTTGGTGCCGAAGCGGAAACCCAAAAAGGCGAGTATCCAAATAAGGAGTGACGGCGGCGACTCCGGCGTTGTGGAGAACCCAATAACGCAATTATAATGGCTTGTGTGCGCAGATCGCCCGTGTGGCGACCTCCTAATTGCAAAAAAAAGACCTTGACGACGTTTCATGAGATTCATGATAGAGGGCTACTCGTGGCTTTATAGAGCGGAAGCGAGCGACGAAGTGCTTATGAAATACACATAGTCCAGAAGAGAGAGCGATAAGAAGCGTCAACCCATACTTATGTACTTGGTATTTAAAATCTGTTTTCATCTTTCCAACCTTCTGTACTTTGGCTGTCTTTATATCTGAATGATATCCTTTTGTCCGAGAAAAAGCTGAATCCAAAGAAGGATCTAAGCCGGATAATCATGCGACCTTAATGGCGGGCTTCAACGTACGCTCCTAATTCTGTGATTTAAGCCAAGTCCAAGGGTACCGAAATTTCTCAAGGCGGATATACGGTATGGGCCTCGTGCTCTAAAGTGGCAGCCCAAGCCGACATATTTAAGATCATCGCGAATTAATCGATAATGGAATGGAACCCCTCGTACGCCAACACATGAGCGCCTAAAGGAGGACAAGTGTACATTATATAATTTTCCCTGTAGAGTAAACACAAGTGAGGAGAGATTGATTTCAGAATTCAATGCTGCATGCAACCCAACAAGATCTCAAAGAAAAGGATCCTAGTAGTTCAGACGGCGTAAGTACAGTAGATCTTGATGACAGTTTTTGGCATAAACGGACTCCTCCAAGTATCCCCCATGTTCGACGAAGATTCATAACTTCATTCCGTCCTAGGATATAGAGTTGAAGAGTTTCGCTTGGTGGGCATGGTTTATAAATGGGCTGCCAAACTGAATGTCGCGATTTTGGTCTCGCGCGGACTGCAGCAAACAACCGCGCATCAGAATGCGACAAACGAGTTTTGTAGATGGCTGGACGGACATGTTGGGCACGTTTCTAAGTGCGCGCAAGTCAACTGAATAAAATAGTTGGTCCTGCTCTGGCTAATATATCGAACATCAAATAGTCTACCAACGAGACGTTAGCATCAAGAAGTTATTCATGTTTCACATCTCAAACTGATACAACAGGACACCTGAGCATAAAAGAAGCACGGACATCTCAAACACAGCCAAAAGTGAGAGTCAAAGAAGGTCAAAAGGGAAAAACGCACGAAAATCAGTAGCAATGTCAATACTGGAAAAGTATGATTAGGCGTTAGATAGAAGAAACGTCGAACGGAGGTGGAATGACGAACCTTGACCTAGTAAACTAATACTCCACAGCATCATCATCATCTGCTTGCATTGCAGCAGGCTCCTCTTTCTTTTCTGGCTCGCCAGCTGCAGCTGAACTCTTCGGCACTTCCTTCGTCGGTGTGGATGAATCGTCCACTTCCATATCTGCATCCTTCGAGTTGGCAGCTCCAGCGGAGTCCTCTGCCGAAGCAGATGGAGGAGCCTCATTGGCGTGCGCTGGAACGTCTGTTTCCATTTCTTCTCTATCCGCGCTCTTGTCGTTTTTTCCGCCGAGCCTCTTCCTCTGCTACACGCTGTCGCAGCAGGTTGATTTCATCAATTCCAGTTGAGCGCTCGTCGCGGAAAAGTTGCCACTCCTTCTCAGCTGCTTCCGTAACCTAGAGGTGAGAACAGAGTAAGGATGAGATCAGGACGAGCGTAAGACGTGTAACCTGCCTCTGCCTTTCGTTTAGCAATGAAAGCCTCTTGTTCAGGGGTCAGGATAGCTGGAAGGTAGTAGAGAGGTGGAGGATGGGATCTGGGAACGGGGGCTAAGGGATTTGTAGATGAAGGTGGTGGTGATGAATCATCGGATATGATTGTGTCGGATGTGAGCAAAAAATTAGCAAGAAGTGGAAGCCGTGTTCGACGAAGTTTATACTGAAATAGATGTTGGATCAGTTTCATAAAAGAATACTACGGAAAATGACAGAAGACATACGATAGAGTCCTTGAGTTGCAGGTCCTCCTCTTTCCTGTTCGCTGTAGTTTTGTCCTTTTTCGCATCCTCGGCTCGCCTGACAGAATCAGTTTCTTTTCGAAGCTTAGCTTGTAGTCTCTGTTCTATTAGTTGTCGCTTTTTGGCCTACGAACAAAGATGGATCAGCATCTGACTGAATGATCATACGAGCCTGACTCACAGCATCACTCGCGTTCCTCTCTTTATCCTCTATCTTGGCCTTGTTCAGGGTCCCAACTAGAATTCCGAACATGCTTTTTCCACGTTTACGCTCTCTTCCTCCTGCAGCAGCAGAAAAGTCTAAACGCGGTCGTTTCCTGTTTTCGCCTGGCGCTTGCGTTGGCTCTGTTGGCTCCTTTGGTACTTCCGCGGCATCGATCTGGGGCTCATTTTGAGGAACGCTATTATTTTCTGTTTAGCTTTAGTTTCTCCTTCGAGAGAACGTAACATACTCTTCTGAAGACATAGTTCTGGGTATTGGACGATGAGGGTCAGAGA
>JADNRV010000528.1:0-26674 GCA_015499995.1 Flammula alnicola
TACTTGATTTGCAGGTACTTCAAGCCGGAATATGACAGGCTATATTTTCCTTGCTTGACAGGTAAAAAATTCTTAATTCAAGCAGTTCTAGCATGTAATAATATAATTTGAATATAATATTGAAGACAATAGACAAGATACATCGCTAACTGAGTCTCTAAAATGTATTGCGAGAGATGAAGACAGTATCGTGGAAGAAGAGGAAGGTTGAAAATGTGGTACGCAATTCAGGGAAAGTGGATTCATACCCCCATTCAAATCGGTGCTTCTTCAAGCCAACATCCAGGCAGATCAAAGGAGAGATGTAGAAATACACGAGAAGGGCACAGATGTGACGGTGGTCCTGGATCATGGTAATCCTGCAAAGTTGAATGCCGTGGCAGGCAGGAGTCGACCTTTGAACTCGGCGAAGCAGGGCTAGGGTGCATGGTTGGAAGATTGGTGAGAAAATCAGATAAGACCATAGATGTCAGAAATAAAATTGATACTCACCTCCAGCTATCTTCAACAAAGTGTGAAGCGGAATCGAGAAGGTGAATGGTCAGAACAGCATGAAAATCATACTAGGGCAATGAATATGCACCATGACCTTGTCTTCTAAAGATGTGATTCCTTGATTGGCAGAGTCAGAGAGGATGCTGTCCACACTGCAGGTCAAACAAAGGATCAATGACTAAACAGAGTGGGATATGAGCGGTGATGGTGATTCTCATAATCTATTGCACGATGAGGAAGGCGGCTGACCATGACTCCTACTAGGACAGTGGGGCCAGCATATCATCTTTGCTTCAGCGCTAGTGGTGTGGCATTTCGCCTTATGCAAATGGATGCTGGCCAGCAAAAGCAACAATAGGCGCAGATGGCGGGCGATGGAAAGTGGGCGAAGAGAATTAGAGGAAAGTGATGGCAGTACGACGTAGGAAATTAAATTCAAAATTGAAATTCCACGGCGTGTGGGCGAGTCACATGATTTCTAGGACGTTTGGACTTAAAGAATTTCAAGAATTGATTAGAATCCATTGTTCATATAAATTGCAAGAGTACACAAGTGCTTGAGTCTCTATATATATCTTATAGACGGGTTTAGAGACTTTATTATTATTTGAGGCCTGAGATATTGTAGTAAATTTGTGGTAAGGACAGGTCCAATGGAACCAGGTAAAATATCTAGTGAGGCCAGGAAAATGTTTACCAGTCTCGAGACTGGGAAATTTTACCGAAATGACTTTTACCTGTCAACTACCAGTGAAACCAGGAAAAAAGAATTATTCCCGGTCAAGCTCGGAATTCTTACCGGGCCTAGGTTTCATAGTGTTGTCTGCGGATGCCTCTACAGTATTCCTCCCCTTCTTGACATGGCGAATACATGTTGGGGCGCAATCTTCAGAGTGAATGGCGACATGAAACCAAGGCATGTGTAGTGTGCCAGGGAAAGGATGCTGGGATATGGAGAAGGCTCTGTACGACCACTAGTGATGTGCCGGCTCCGGCCTGAGGCCAGAAGCCGAGCCAAGCCGGGCCCAAAGAAGCCGGGCCAAGCCGGGCCCAAAGAAGCCGGGCCAAGCCGGGCCAAAGGTATTGGCCTGGAGCCGGCTTTGGCCCGGCCTGAAGTTTTGAAAAGCCCGAGCCGTCGGCCCAGGCCGGGGCTTTCTGCAGAATTTTTGTTGAATTTAAACGGAGAAAAATTGACCTTTGAGTAAACAAAACTCTTTTTTGTACTGTACTTTCACGAAAGTTTGGTCTAATAATAGTTTTAAAGTCAGTTTGATGTCGACTTGATCGTGTGGTAATGTGGCCATGCATTGACGGACAAGTCCGGCTGAGTTTGAAATACCATCAATGTTCATTTTGGGTGCGAAAACAGGTTGCAAGTGGTATTGCACGTTGACAACATGCCTTAGGCACCCGTATATTAGGTAAATATGTACTTTAGAGTTGCATCTACATGTAGATATCGAAATATTTTTATTATATTATGTTTTAGCTAATTTGTCAGCAAAGCCCCGGCTTGAGCCAAAGCCGGGCCGGGCCAAGCCTGATTTCCGGCTTTTGGCCTGGCTCGTGATTTGACCAAGCCTGAGCCGCCCAAAGCCGAGCCAAAGCCGGGGCTTTCAGGCCAAGCCCGAGCTGGCACATCACTAACGACCACGATAGGCGAAGCCGAGTGATATTTCACCAATTCCTTGACAAAACTTGACGCATCATCGTTAATTCGCGGCGATGAGCCACTCTTACGAACGACTTCTTCTCTCCATCTCGAATTCATTTCGAACAGGAGGTCTACGTCCATAACCCTTCCCCATTGAACATCGAAGATTGGAGGATTATTTCTCGCCATGAATGACAAACTTGCGAAGAGGTCAAAGCCATGACGAGGGCTCGTGATTTATGGTCACAGAGAGAATTATATTTGTTGATTCGGCCATCGTCCATGTTGCAGTTTGAAAGGAAACTCTCCAGGAGATCCTGTAGGCCTTTGTATTGTATTAGTAATGTCCAATTTCATTGATGCATGTGATCCACAAGCCAACACATGACATTGACAACAAGTTCATCGCGCCTTTCCCAACCCTTTCCTCCGATTGACAAACTCACGCTTCATCAAGAAGAAACCACGGCTCCGTCCTTGTCCTTATATTGGACTCATACGTTAACCCAATTTCGTATGTTTCCGAGAGGCAGCAACCTCCGAATCAACGGGGGTGTATTTACTCATATCGAGGGAAATCTGAATATAGGCGCCCAGCCTACTGCGGACAAGGGTCAGCCGCCGATTGTCTCCCGAATACCATGCTAACCTCCTGGTTACACCAGGCATAGATCTTCTCATCTCGAAAGTAGTCCCAACAGCATTCCATACCGCCGATGAAAACTACGATGCTCCCAAATGTCATCCGAACACCCGAGTCGCCATCCTGGACGAAATAATGGCATGGCTTGATGATACCAACGATACTCGTCGTGCGATGTGGATGCGCGGTGCTGCTGGAGCTGGAAAGTCAGCGATTGCACGGACAATTGCTCAGATGTGCGACGAACAAGGTCGACTCTCTTCTTCATTCTTTTTCTCAAGGACGGCGAGCGACGCTAGGCGAAGCGATGAGACACACCTTGTGGCAACTCTCGCATACCAAATGTCAGAAAATATCCCAGAAATTCGACAGTATATATCGACAGCAATCCTCACCAACCGGTTCATCTTTGATTTGGGACTGGACGCACAGATCTATAAATTAATCGTCACACCCCTGGCGCAACTCTCCAATTCATCTTCCATCCTAATCCTTCCCAAGATCATTATCATTGATGGTCTGGATGAGTGTCACAACAAGGACACGCAGAATGCCATTGTGAACGCGTTCGTAGCAGCCCTCGCGCGGATGAATCACAATTTCCCACATAAGCTGCTGATTGCGAGTCGGCCTGAACAGAATATCCAGTCCGCTTTTGGCGATCGCGACCTTGCTCCCTTCCTCCGACAACTACCACTTGACAGCTCTTGGGACCCCGATGACGATATTCGAAGATTCCTTGTCGACAATTTGGCTAAAATTAGAGACACGCATCCTCTCCGGAATATCATTCCCTTAGATTGGCCTGCCCCTCGCGATATCGATAAACTCGTCGAGAAATCGTCCGGCCAATTCATCTATGCTGCTACGGTCAGCAAGTACATCAAATCGCCTCGGCTGCATCCTGTCAAGAGCTTGCGAACCATCGTCGAGCTTGTCAAAGATCCCAAAAATCGACCATATGCAGAACTCGATGCATTATACACCTATATTTTTGCAAGTACCGAGGATTCTGATCTCGTTCTCCAAATCCTCCGCGTTCACCTTATGCCGGTGGTAGCACCCCTTGTCGACTTGCCAATGAATGAGATTCGCTTCATTGGGTGCTTGCTTGACCTCGGGGAGGGCAATGTCGAACTCGCTTTAACTGACCTTTCATCAATAGTGGAAATCGAAAGGTCACAGATCAAGTTCCTTCATGCCTCTCTTCCGGATTTCTTGCTGGATGAAACCCGTTCTGGAACATTTTACGCTAATAGCAACAGCATTTGTGCCCATCTTTTCTGCCATTGCCTCCTCGCCATCGCAGAGTGTAAGTGTTGGGACCAGATTGACAGCACAATTGATGAGCTTTCCCTATCTCCGGTAGACAAATTTGCCAAGGACCACTCCTACGTTATCTTACTCGGGGTCCATGGTCTTGGACATTTCGCGGAGAACATTCGAGAGGCTCCCTCGGAAATTCATGACGCCTTTTCTGACTTTGATATAAAAGCCTCTTTAAAGGCCGCCTCCAAGTTAGGACGTATGCTTATACCCATGGCAAGTTTTCTCGGATTTATTTTACGGGAGGTATTTCTATGTCATTTCCCTCCTGTTCGGTCAACCTCTTTTTTATGCAATTACTTTTCAGCACAGAAAATCATCCTCATTTCAAATACCCCATATCCCATTGGAGGTTGTCAGTCAACTTCAGGAATGGATATCGGATCAACTACACAAACTTCCATTGGATAGTCTGGCCATTACTAGGTATGCTCTTAGAAGCTCCTCCGATGGGCCGGATTGTCTAATGCTCCCATGTTAACAAATATCTCGAAAGCGATACCTTTGAAAAGGTCCTCGATGATCCTGAACTGTGTTTCTATTGGTCCTTGATGTCTCGGCCAGAGCTCACTGCTTTCTTTTGCGACATCAAACTATTAGGGATATCAGCAATGAGTGGAAATAAGTGTGCATATGCCGCCCTTTATTGTTGCCATTTTATATTTAGCACCTTATCAGTGTAAGTCTGTCCAATTTCTCCTTAGCATTCGTGCTCACAGCCTGAGGTTATCAGTGAAAAGGACCCCAAAGTCAGCGCAAACATCATGCATCTCTCTGCGAGATATGCGCCATGCTTCCTTAAGAATGCAGCACCTCGGTTCGACGTTTATCTCTCCCTTCAAAAAAATTTGGGGTTCAATTCAATGCATGAGGATTTATGCCAAGTCTGTTCCTCATATAAGTACTGAACTCGTCTGGTTTCACACCTTAAGTCCCATTTCCGCCGAAAATTCCTTTCCATTTTTAATAACATGGAAAGGTGGGTTGAATGGATGAACTCTCTTGTAGATTATATGGCAAAGGTAGGGCGACAAATGTCAGTCTCCAAGGTCACATTCTGACTACAAACGGTGGGTAGACACACGAAACATTCCCTTCCTTGGGAGGACAAAGCTCGGCCCATGTCCAGGACGAGCGAATCTGGCGTCTGAAGAGAACGAGCAAGACTCAGTACGCGTACCTGCATCTGCATGGGATGAACACACTCCACCACTCATCCGGTCGAGATGAGCGAGCTAGCTCAAAGCCTTCACAGGAGAGGCACACCACTGCGATTGTCCAGGATGAGCGACGAACAGTCCAGGAAATGGTAGAGCGCGCATATCATCCCAAATCGAGATCAAACAGTCCGATGTCCAACGCTAGCGCATTGCAGGCACAGCCGCGGCACTGATATTTCCAAGTCAAGTTCAAGATTTCAAAATGGATGGTGTGGCGAAGACAATAGAAATTGAATTCGGAAGACTACTCCATATTGTATTGGTACTCAAAGTGACATCAGGGAAACTGCAAATCGTATATTTTGGATCATTGAACTTCGCAAGAACTTCGTGGTACCCAATGAATCAGATGTGGCTGAATGGAGTGAAATGACGGACCGTGATACATAATTAAGCGCTCGTTGGTTCAAAATAGTGCACCATTAGTGCACTATGTAATGTATGAATTTTGGCTGGTGCAAATTTATGCATTATTCAAACATCATAATCAAATATTCTGCACCACCAGCAAATTCCAGTTCAATGCAACAATTGCAACGTACTTCGAATCTGGGTGATTGTTGGCAAATTGTCTTCGGGTGATAGTGACTAACCGTCCAATGAGTCATAGCGCTGCCACAATTGTGTAGTCTTGGAACATTTAAAAAAATTTGCAGTTTCATCAGAAGTTTTCGGAATTGCAGAGGAGCCAGAATAAATTTCAAGGTGTACAGTATGTGGTGATGTAGCGGAACGACCGTTGGCCGGGAATCACGGCCCGTTGCAGCGGTGGATCTCTACCTCTACCACCGTGATTATCATAAGTTTAACTGAGGATTGACTGAATATCTCGGTGAAAGTGGTGCAACCTTTGGATCTGGAGCAATTGTTGCTCACTTCTGGGAGGGACAATTCTCGATAGAAAGGGACCTTGAACGTCAATCAGAATATTAATCCGATTCTGTGTCACCTGTTCGACTCGTAAGCTCTGCCGGTGGAATATAGGACTAACACTTCACTGAAAATTTACATCGAGGACCAGAAATATCAAATTTGTGGTTTCAAGGTAGTCTCGGACTCTTGAATTTTGCTCGAACTACATATCATAACGTGAGCTTCCACTTGATAGAATCGAGACGATTTCCGGGCCGACTTCAAATCCTGACTAATCTTGCTCTTGAAATTAGTCACGCCAGACCGCTGTTGCGAACGCTTTCTGAATCTCATTTGCCACCTACGATACCCAACATAGTATAGGAGCTACATCTGCAAAATACCATGTTTACATGCTTCTCTCCTCCAAAATTCGATTTCTCGCCACTCTTGGGCATCGCTCAATAACCTCTGCCAGCATCTACCACCACGGCGCCATATCCGAGGGAGACAGACATACCAACCTATCGAGAAAACGTTCTCGTGGTGGACAGAACCTTTCGGACAGATACATTCGTTTGGAAAAGTCCATTCGCGGAAAAGCGGCGCTGTCCAAGGAGCTTGAAGAGTTTGCTGAAAGCGATTCCTCGGCGCCTGCATCCACGCAAGCACTCTTGAAATCAACAGCAAAGCCCATTCGGTTGTTCCATGGTTTTCAAGTTCCCGAGGAACCGAAACCGCCAGCCGATGATGGTACGTTCATTTTTTGTGCACATTTACAAGTATTGATGACCCATTTAAGAGTGTTGCATGTCGGGCTGCGCCGTTTGCGTCTATGATCTCTACGAGGAATCCCTTGAGGCCTACAACAAAGCCGTAGCAGCTCTACGCACTTCTCTTTCTGCTCTCCATATACCCGAGTCGGAATGGCCTGCCAACATCCGACCCAAGGAAACCAATTCTAATGACAGGGAAAGAAAGAGAAAGGCTACCATTCTGAGCGCATTCGAAGAGATGGAGAGGAAACTTGCGTTGAGGAAACAGGCGGATGCAGATGCAGAATCAGGTGCATCGAGTTAGTTCGTATGCTAAAAATGTCCCGATAAATAGTGGGATTAACCTAATAACATAGATTCCGTAGATCCCATGCATTGGAAGAAACGACAGCAGCTGGCTGCAAGTAAGAAGACGGATTCGCGTGATAATGTCCATGGTGAATTATATGAGGGCATCCGATGGGTGCTCTTTAGCAGTCGGTGACGACAGCATTTTGGACTACTCCCTTGTCCGGGCCAAATGCTCAGCTCCATGCTGTCTTGACGCCAGAGCTGGCACCTATGGTCCCGTCCGACTTCGTCCACTAGTCCTCATGTCGGTAGACATTGTCGCGTTCCACAAAAGTTCGATGACATCTGAGTACCTGGAGGTGAGGCTAAGAACGGTTGAGTTATACAAGACATGCATTGTGATGATGATGATTTAATGTACAGATGGTATTACTTGTGGATATGCTTTTGATGCCCCAGATATTATAAAAAATAAACACTCCGATTCAAGGATTCAACAACTTCTCCAACGAGTGAGGGACAACCCCCCTCGGCACCTCTCCAATCACGTTCATGAAAGTCTCGAATGTCAACTGGCCGTTGCAAGTGGCCACATCATAACCCTCCACTTCAGGATCTTCCGGGATGGAACGCAAAGCCTGGTGGAACATCATCCTCAACCGAATAATCCAGTCCTGGAATAAATCTTGAAAACCGGACTTCACATAGTCCTTGATGACGATGAACGAATCCCAATTGTTGATGATCGATGATTTTTCCACCGACGAGGAGTCTTTATACAACCACCCCCTCAGACCTTTGTGCGGGTGGACCCAATCTCGGTGCTTCTCTTCCAAGTCGTAGTGCACGCTCGCCCAGATGAGGATGTAGAAGAACGATTCGAGGTCGTGCCGATAGTAATGCTGCATGCGTCGCCTTCGCCCAGGATGTGCGACATCGGATGCCAGCTCAGATGCCATGAAACAGAAAGGACCCGCGCCGCTGCCCACCTCACGAGGATTCGGGATTCCGTCCTCGCGTCTATGAGGCTGAGTGCCGGCATCCCAGTGCGTCAGCACCCCAATGGCTCGAGGTGCGGCCGAAGTCGATTCCTCTTTATAAGTCGCTTGGTTAGAAATCCCGTCTTCGTTTGGATGCCACACTGCCAGGCTTTTCTCGCTGATGGCGCCGTGCAACACGCCACCTTTCGAGTACGCGTGGTAGTGGCCTGATACAATTCATTAGTATTTATTCTGGCAGGTCATAGAGAAGGAGGTCCCACATTCAAGACAATCTAGGAAGGCCTTTTTGAACTCTTCGATGTTTCCAGCCTCCCACAGGGGCTTATACGCCTGTGTGACCGATACATGGAACATGGGCTCCAACGCAGGAGCAGTAGGCGGTTTAGCTACCGTCATCTTCGTCCAAGGAAGCCCCAACACCTTCGCCGAATACATCGCTGCATATGGGAATTGTGGAAGGTGGTCTTCCCATTTATACAGACATTTCCGAAGAGACGCGACGATCTCCGCCTCGTGCGGCTCAGTTGCAAACCGCCATGTCATCTTCAAAGTAAGGCCTTCGTCAGATAGGCCACCGGCCGTGAAACCTTCGCGAACGGAGAAGTTGGTCGTGCCGTGCCCGATGAGCCCACAGAAGGAATCGATCCAGTCTTCGATAACGAAATATCGCACCCCCGGAAAGGTCTCGCTGTCTAGTTTCGGAAATACCAAGCAATAATCTTCGATTTTGATGTTCGGGCGTTCCAAATAATCGAAATACAAGCCATCGCGATGGTCCCGCTTGAGCGATAGGACGAAAGGATCGAAGCCAGCGTGTTGCATATCGCATTGGCTCAATGCGAACAATGTAAGGGCGAGGTACCGCAGCCCCTTCCTTGTGCTGAAATCGAAAGTAACCGTGCGGAGGACGACATTGCGGTCGAAGTAATACAGCGAAACCTGACAAACGTCAATGAAAATCCCGGTGACGTAGCGACGATCAGCAACAAGCGATAAGCACTCGACGGCATAGCTGCAGAAGCGGAGCTGGTCGTCGGTGAGGGTGGTCGATCGTCGTGCACGCTTTGACACACGGAGATCGATTCCATTGTCCAGTAGGTCATCAGACCGCTGTCTCTTGAGCTGAATAGGTTTGTGTGGTGCGGTGCTGGGATTCAGGGGCATGTTGGAGGCTCCACCGTTGACTGCTTCCTGGTTCTTGTGTAGCGCTGGATGAGGCGCTTGCCGCCTATACCCGTCGACCGTTCTGAAAGTACTGAACTCCATGAATGCCTTTACCATCTCCCACTCTGGAGGCGCATCCTCCTCCGCCGTCGCCTTCGATTTCCACACCCGCAAGAAATCGGGGTCGCACCGGGCGAAGAAGTTGTCCATGTAGTTCCGCCCCTTTCCATCCCAGAACTCGTCTTCCACATCGCGAGGATCCATCCCGAAGTACTCGCACACGGAGGCTAGAAGGCCAGTACATATCATACGAAACGACGTATGCGGTCTCGCTCGGAAAACGCGCGGCTGGACGTCGAATGTCTCCTTGTATCGCGACAGTAACTTCGCGTCCACGCTCCAATCTTCAGACAGGATTGTCTGCATTGCGTCCGCGGAAAGGCCCCACACGTGCTGAACGAACTCCTCGACCATCGCATCTTCCCGCATGTTCGCCTCCATCGATTTGCGGAGGTCCGTGAAGTACTGAGGATGTTTCTCTTGTCGTTCGTCGCGTTCTTCAAGAACATCACACATCGACGAACCTGTGGCACAGACGTGAATCCGGTTGACGATTAAGGCACGCAAGGAATCGCTCACTGTATGAGTACGCGTCCGGAGGCTGGAATAGCAATGGCGGTTGGGCACTGGCAGGAGGTGCTTCCATGATGGCAAATGCACCGACCACCGTAGGATAAAGAAAAAAAAAGCTGGTTCCAGGTTGATTGCCAGGTTGGCTTTTATGAGGTCAAGGTGGGCCACATTCGTCATTGCAAAAAAGGTCAGTGGCCCGAATTCGAATTCCTTGCCTTTGTTGATTATGCCAGACTTGGAGAAAAGCTAAAAGAGGTAACCTACCTTGATCCCGTAGTCGAGGAAACGGCAGGTCGCGGTGAACAATAAATTACGAGGACCCTTTAGGGGCTTCGTTTTTAACCCGACTTCTGCAGGAGGACCCTTTGGCATCAAAACTGAGGGAAATTTTGTACATGTTTGTTTGATGGACAGGTTTATCTTATCTATAGTCACATGAGCATTAACACGTGATATTTGTCAGCCTTGCAAAGTAGCGGCGTACAAATTCTTTTATAACCCGGACCTCTGCAAAGAGGACCCTTTGGCATCAAAACTGAGGGAAATTTTGTACATGTTTGTTTGATGGCTATGTTTATCTTATCTATAGTCAATTTCGGTGTGTTCAGGAAGTGGGATGCTCAGTCCCCACCGCGAGGAGCCAACTGCAGGTTGGCGACAAGCGGCACTTATTGCTAGTATGAATAAATGTTCTTTCACTTCTTTACTGGGATGATCTATGCAATTGAGAGGCCACAAGGAGCCAACTAAATTTGATAGGCATATTATCACTTTAAAACTATCAAAGTGAGGGGAATCTGAATGAGAGATTGGGAAGCGCTGACCATTCACTGAATCTGCTGAGTATATTTAGCAACTAGTAATAGCAGAGGCACCATCAGCACATAACCACGTGCAGAAACTTTCACAAAAATATGCAAAGACTGCAGTATTGCTCGGACGATGGAGATCTTGGGCTCAATCAAAAGCTATTGATGAGTAGAATTCATTTATCATAATTTTGGAGCTTAGTAAAAGACCCTCCTATGTGAAATTTGGGAATTACTGTAGACATTTCCCACATTTGGACATTCTTTGTCATTATCTGACATTGCCTTTACCCAGCTACCAGGGCTAGCTAGTCCGAAAGTAGGCTCACATTTGGAAAGTAGGCTTGCGCTTAGAAAATAAACTCACATTTAGAAAATAGGCTCACTTTTCTAGTATATAGCTTGTGTAATATAATTTGGGTCCCTTGGTCAAGTAATGTAGTGCACTATTAAAGAAAAAGGTGGCTTCCATTAGAAAGTGGCTCAGCTGGCAAGCTTAACATGTGCGTGCAAATGAGAATTAGTTGACTCACAATAAGATCTACCTAAATGTGTGTTGGAACTTGAAAGTACAAAAATACCTTAAAAGTGCGTCGCAAGATTAGTGCAGCTTATTTGAATAAATGTGTAGTTTCACTGTCATACAAGGCCTGACAAGAGATAAGACAGTCCAGGACAAAGGATCCTTGTCAGTGGTAGGCCAACTGTCAGGACAAAATGTGGGTAAGAATGCGGGTATGCTGATGTGATTTCTATCAGTCAGCATGTACTGGACTGGACATGATGACTGTATGTCATTGCATCAGCATGTACCGGACTGAACATGATGACTGTATGTCATCACATCAGCATCCATCACTGGACGGGTTCAGCCAATCAGCCAACCCTCCCTTCACCGCCGCCACTGCAGCCTTGTAAGCTAGAATTATATATGCGCTTCTTCTACATACAGTGTGCTGGGGGGACAGGACATATGGTCACTGTTGGGGGCAGGTGATGGTAAACATGGGGTCAACAATGCGAGAAATGATGTCCGGGACTGTATTTTGGGGGCTGCTCATTGTTGGGGGCGCTTTTGGGCACGGAAAAAAATTCTAATGGGGTCTATAAATATATTCTGAGCCCCCACCCTTTGCGCACCTCGGGAGAATGGCTTTGGATGACGTTCCTATTTGGGGCTGGGCTGCTATCAAACAACTGTCAACAATGCAGGAAATGATGCTCGGGCTTGTATTTTTGCTTGCGCTCATCGTGTGGGGCAGTTTGACTGCGGAAAAAAATCCAATGGGGTCCAATAATATATTGCTACCCATTGCGGCCCTCTGCGCATCTCACGGGGGGCGGGGATGGGTGGATTGAGATGGATGACTTTGGATGACAGTCTAAAATTAGACGGAAAGCGCCTCGGTGTGATATTTTTAGATGCCGGCGCTTGTTGTTCGTTATCTATAGATTAGATAGCCAGAAATCGCCCTAGCCTGATATTTTTAGATGTAGATGCTCGTGCCTCGGCGACTGTCTCTGTTATCTATTGATTAGATACCTTTGATCAATCCCACGCTCATGTTCAAAAATAGACACGGTTCTCTGTGCTTGAAAACCTCAGGTAAAAAAGAATAAATAGAAAACATTGAATATATTTGAAATAGTGATACTACTAGTCATAAGGCATACAATAAAGAACATAAAATACAAGAATGAGGATAAGCGAACAAGGAGGGGGCATGTCGACGTGAGCAATGCACGTCGTCGCCTCTCCTGCTGCTGCTTATTCTCGTTCTCCTCCATGTCGTCGTATCGCGGCTGCCGCTGCTCCCACCTTGTTGTCGCCGTCATAACGGGGCAACAGCAGGAGCGGCGATGCCGCTGCTTCGATCTCGTCGTTGCCGTATCTGAGCAGCAGCAGTCGTGCTGGTGCTGCTCCTACCCCGTCGTCGTCGCCGTATCTGTAGCAATGGGTGCTGCTCCTGCTCCTGCTCATCGGCACTGCACCCGGGCAGCAGCACCGGTCATGATGCTGTCGCTGCTCCCCATTGTCGTCGCCGTATCTGAGCAGCAGCAGTGGGCACTGATGCTCCTGCTCCTGCCTCGTTGCCCTTGCCGTATACGAGCAGCAGCTGCCATCGTGCAGCTGCTGCAGTGTCCACCTCATCGCTGTCGTGCACAAGCAGCAGCAGCAGTCGCTCTGCCGCCGCTGCCGCCGCCTCGCCGTCGTTGGCGTACTCCTCCCACCTTGTCACCGTCACCGTATACGAGCAGCAGCGGTCGTGCTGTTGCCGCTGCTCCGCCCTCGTCATCATCGTCATATTCGCATACCAGCAGCAGCAGCACCGCCCTCGTCGTCATCGTCATTGTCGTCGGATCCGCATGGGAGCAGCAGCAGTTGTGCTGGTGCTGCTCCACTCTTGTCGTCGTCGTCGGATCCGTATACGAGCAGTAGCGGTCGCGCTGCTGCTACGCCGCCCTCGTCGTCGTCGTAGCTGGATCCGTATACCAGCAGTAGCAGGGTCATCCTGCTGCTGCTGCTTCCATCTCGTCGCCATCGCCGTATTGTCCTGTCAGAGCCGCCAGAGGAATAAGGACCGAGATGACGACCTTTCAACGGTCGTCGTCGTCACCTCGTTATCTTGCCTGTGGATCGGGTAAGTGAGGGGATGGAGAGGAAGAACAGAAAACGAATCGAGTCTTATGACTCGATTCGTTGCGCACCGGGTGGGTCTCCCTCTACCAGGGTCTCCCCTCGCGTCTTCTCACCCCTCACCTCCTTCCGATTTGCTTGGACACCCATGTAGTAGCAGGGGGAGGAGAAGAAAGGGGGTGGCAGGGCTGGATGGTTAGAGACGAAGGTGACAACCCGAACTCAACCGGGTGCGGTTGATCGCATTTCGGGGAAAGCCGAAATCCGGTCCGCACTTCCCGCCTTTCGTCCCCATCGTCGAGTGCGTCTCGGACGATGTTAGGTGATGAGTAGATACATAGATTATCATCGGAATGTATTCAGAATATAATAAATGCACCTTTTAGTGACTTCCGAGGCCAGAATTTGCCCTCGAGAAGAGTGGTACTCACCTCTCCTCCGGCAAATTTCAGACTTGATATGGGCTGGGCAGCCACCTGGTCCTCGTTTTGCCATGCGAAGCAATGGCCCTCATCCCTCCAAGTATTGGTACTCAAATCACACAAGGACAATGGGGCTCGGAAACCTGGTGTAGATTAGATTAGATAACGCACCTCGTGGCGACCGCGTTTTTCCTGACCTTATTACCATTAATACCATACACTCTGTATCGAAAACGGGCGAATATTCATTGTCTCTCACTATCTACATTGGGCGCGAGCGAGCTACGAACTACCTCGGCGCCGTGAAGTTCAGCACACAAGAATTGCGAGGAGGGTAGAATATTAACATATGCCCAGAATGAGATGATGCTCATGCATGACAATCAAGAAAAAACGAGGTATAGATTATGTCAAAAAATGGCAAGAAAATAAAAAGTAATCATAGTATGCATCCTAGGCCTGATCCTCATGTCATCTAAGCGCTTCAACCTAAACACTCCAACTCGACGACAACGGCACCCCGAGGTAACTTCAACGTCTCCTCAACTCTTCCTCACTCTCAGATTCCTCAAATGTGGTACAACATCCAGCACGCCAGTCTCCTGCTCATGCTCCCACATGGCATCGCCATCAGGATCGACGGTCGACCGCGTTACCCACCGTGTCTTCAGCACCGCCACATCGCCTCTCTCCTCGTCGCGGTCCCCTTCCGCCTGCTCCTCGCCCAACATCCTGCTCACATCGCCACCATGTGCATTGGTAGGAAATCACGTTCGACAATCAAGGCTGGCTCCGAGCGCGGTCCATCGAGCACTATGCCAGGAAGGGGAAGCGATGCGCTCGGGGGTGTGTTTCTTCTTGCTCTTGGTGCTGCCCGGCTGATGATCCCAAACGCAGAGAAGGGTGGGTTCGTAGAGCTTACCCGCGGCCCAAGCTTACCCCTTTGAATTGTAAATGTAAATTGTAATGCCCAAATTCATTGACCCACGTGGCCGCAAGCCAACACACGACAACAAGTTCATCCGCGCCCTTGCCTCTGATTGACAAACTGACAAACTTACGCTTCATCAAGAAGAAACCGCGGTCCCGTCCTTGTCCTTATATTGGACTCATACGTACACCCAGTCATATGTTTCCGAGAGGGAGCAACCTCCTCATCAATGGGGGTGTATTTAATCATATCGAGGGGAATCTGAATACAGGCGCCCAGATTGCGGACAAGGGTCAGCCCATTATTGTCTCCCGAATACCGTGCTAACCTCTCGGCTACACTAGGCATAGAACTTCTCGAATCCAAAGTAGTCCCAGGAGCGTTTCATACCTCCGATGAAAACTACGATGCTCCCAAATGCCATCCGAAGACCCGACTCGCTATTCTGAAAGAAATAATGGACTGGCTGAATGATACCGATGAACCTCACCATGCGATGTGGATGCGCGGTGCTGCTGGAGCTGGAAAGTCAGCGATTGCACGGACGATTGCTCAGATGTGCGACGAACAAGGTCAACTCTCTTCTTCATTCTTTTTCTCCAGGACGGCGAGCGACGCTAGGCGAAGCGATGAGACACACCTTGTGGCAACTCTCGCATACCAAATGTCAGAAAATATCCCAGAAATTCGACAGTATATATCGACAGCAATCCTCACCAACCGGTTCATCTTTGATTTGGGACTGGACGCACAGATCTATAAATTAATCGTCACACCCCTGGCGCAACTCTCCAATTCATCTTCCATCCTAATCCTTCCCAAGATCATTATCATTGATGGTCTGGATGAGTGTCACAACAAGGACGCACAGAATGCCATTGTGAACGCGTTCGTAGCAGCCCTCGCGCGGATGAATCACAATTTCCCACATAAGCTGCTGATTGCGAGTTGGCCTGAACAGAATATCCAGTCCGCTTTTGGCGATCGCGACCTTGCTCCCTTCCTCCGACAACTACCACTTGACAGCTCTTGGGACCCCGATGACGATATTCGAAGATTCCTTGTCGACAATTTGGCTAAAATTAGAGACACGCATCCTCTCCGGAATATCATTCCCTTAGAATGGCCTGCCCCTCGCGATATCGATAAACTCGTCGAGAAATCGTCCGGCCAATTCATCTATGCTGCTACGGTCAGCAAGTACATCAAATCGCCTCGGCTGCATCCTGTCAAGAGCTTGCGAACCATCGTCGAGCTTGTCAAAGATCCCAAAAATCGACCATATGCAGAACTCGATGCATTATACACCTATATTTTTGCAAGTACCGAGGATTCTGATCTCGTTCTCCAAATCCTCCGCGTTCACCTTATGCCGGTGGTAGCACCCCTTGTCGACTTGCCAATGAATGAGATTCGCTTCATTGGGTGCTTGCTTGATCTCGGAGAGGGCAATGTCGAACTCGCTCTAACTGACCTTTCGTCAATAGTGGAAATTGACAGCTCACGGATTAAGTTCCTTCATGCCTCTCTTCCAGACTTCTTGCTGGATGAAACCCGTGCCGGAAGATTTTATGTTAATAGCAACAGCATTTGTGTCCATCTTTTCCGCCATTGGCTCCTCTACATTGCGGAATGTAAGTGTTGAGACCAGATTGATAGCACAATTGACGAGCTTTGCATATCTCCGGTAGACAAATTTGACAAACGCCCCACCTATTATATGGTACCCGAACCCCATGGTCTTGGACATTTCGGGGAGAGCATTCGAGAGGCTCCCTCGGAAATTCATGACGCCTTTTCTGACTTCGATATGAAAGCCTTTTTGAGGTTCACCTCCATTTTCGGATGTAGGACTATGGCAAGTTTTCTCAAATTTATTTTACGGGAGGTATTTCTGTGTTATTTCTGTCCTGCTTTGTCAACCTCTTTTTTCATGCAGTTACTTTTCAGCACAGAAAATCATCCTCATTGCAAACACCCCATATCCCATTGAAGGTTGTCAGTCAACTTCGGGAGTGGATATCGGATCGACTACAAAAACTTCCATTAGACAGTCCGGCCATTACCAGGTACGCTCTTAGATGCCTCTCGGCTGGGCCGGATTGTCTAACACTCCCACATTAATAACTATCTTGAAAGCGATATCTTTGAAAAGGCCCTCGACGATCCCGAACTGCATTTCTATTGGTCCTTGATGTCTCAGCCAGAGCTTACTGCTTTCTTTTGCGACACCAAACTATTAGGGGTATCGGCAATGAGTGGAAATAGATATGCATATGCCGCCCTTCGTTGTTGCCAATTTATATTTAGTGCCCTATCAGTGTAAGTCTGTCCAATTTCTCCTTAGCATTTACGCTCACAACCTGAGGTTATTAGTAAAGAGGATCCGAAAGTCAAGGCGTTCATCGACCTCTCTGTGCGATGCGCGCCGTGCTTCCTTAAGAATGCAGCAACTCGGCTCGACGTTTATCTCTCCCTTCAAAAAATCTTTAGGTTCAATTCAGTGCGAGAGGATTTACGCCAAGTCTTTTCCTCGTACGAGTACCGAATTTGTCTAGTTTCTCACCTTGACTCCTATTTCCGCCAAAAATCCCTTTCCATTTTTCACAAGATGGCAGGGTGGGATGAATGGATGGACTCACTTGTAGATTATATGGCAAAGGTAGTGTGACAACCGTCAGTCTCCAAGGACACATTCTGACTACAAACGGTTGGTAGACACACGAGGCCTTCCCATCCTTGCGAGAACAAAGCTCAGCCCATGTCCAGGATGAGCGAGATCTGGCATCTGCAGAGAACGAGCAAGACTCAGCATGCGTGTCTGCATGGGATGAACACAACCCACCACTCATCCAGGTACCCTTACGAGATGAGCGAGCGAGCTCAATGCCTTCACAGGAGAGGCAAAACACTATGATTGTCCAGGACGAGCCGCGAACAGTCCAGGAAACGGCAGAACGCGCATACCATCCCAACTTGTGGAGATCAAACAGTCCAATATCCAACGCTAGCGCATTGCAGGCACAGCCATGGCTCGCAAGTCAAGTTCAAGATTTCAAAACGGATGGGGCAGCGAAGCAATAGAAATTGAATTCGGAAGACTACACCGCCATTTGGCCAAAACGTGTTCGCTCCGTGAAGTTCACACGAAGTTGATGTATTTTTGGAAGATTATGTCAACGTGAGCGGGACGTTGTCGACAGATTCAAAAAAGATTTGGACACCGTGACACCAGTTGACGTTGCTGAAACATGTAATCTAATAAGCTTTTCATGACTTTTTCCAGCTGAGCCAAATGTAGGTAACAATGTCGAGTGCATCTTGTTCAACTCATTGCTACACACTGTCTAAGTAGATCATTAGTACATGTAATCTGATAAGTTGTCCATGGATCCTGGCACCTCAGCCAGTGGCAGGTAACCATCTGCCATCCGTCATATCCGACTCACTACTACGCACTGTGTACTTAGATCATTTAGCACATGTAATTTGATATGCTGTTCAGAAATTCAGGCAACTTAGGCACTTGTAGATACCAATATACCACCCATCTTATTCGGCGCATCACTAATACCTGTTATCTGGTAAGCTGTTCAGGAATTCTGGCAGCTTAGCCAGGTGTAGATAACAATATGTAGTCCATCTTATTCAAGTCATGGCTACGCACTGTCTAATAACATTGTTCACAAATATTATCTGGTGGGCTGTTCAGGAATTCTGGCAGCTTAGCCAGGTGTAGGTAACAATATGTAGTCCGTCTTATTCAAGTCATGGCTACGCACTGTCTAATAACATTGTTCACAAATATTATCTGGTGGGCTGTTCAGGAATTCTGGCAGCTTAGCCAGGTGTAGGTAACAATATGTAGTCCGTCTTATTCAAGTCATGGCTATGCACTGTCTAATAAGATTGTTTCACAAATATTATCTGGTAGGCTGTTCAGGAATTCCGGCAGCTCAACCAGTTGCAGGTAACAATGTGCCTACCATTCTGTTCAATTCACACTACACGCCATCTAATTGGATCTCATAGCATGAAATTTCTTGTCTTGAGCCCATGTTTTTCAACCGAGCTGCCATTTGAAGTGACAAACATACATCTAATATCGCGCTGTGGATGATTTGCATGTCAATGCTCTGCTAAAGGTGACGCATTCAACCGCACCTTTGTGATGTTTTTCAATGGCTCAGCTACTTGCGTTTATCGAGATATTGTCCGTCTTTGTAGTGGGCTGTACACTATGCGAAGTAGGGGGCCAATACTCATGGCAAATTGGACCGACAATAAAGGAGATTAAATAGGTATATATTATAATTGCATCCCAGGTATATAGGGTGAAAATTAGCTGGTAATATGACACATTCATTCATGAAATGTGAAAATACATCTAATAGGCCCTGCAATTATTATGAAACCACATTACTATACCCCAGCAACAACATCATCGACTCTTTGCTGCCAGTCATCAGCAACGACGTCCCCTATCTCATAATCTTCACCCGCACTGTAAGTCTCTCTATCAGTCTTGAGGATATCCCTGAATGCCCTGCATTTATATTAGGATGTAAGTGCATTATCCGAAGAAGAACCAAGAGACAATACACACCTTACCGCCTTGGCAGGATTAGATCCTGCCAGTTTGCGTACCAACGCGAGGCGTTGGTCAATAAGGTTCCAATACTTTTCGCCCCCATTGCACTCTTGGTGAATAGCACGCTAACATAGTTCAGATGGTAGCATTTGGGAAAAGAATAACTTGACGCTTACCATGAGCGCGACTCTGGAGCAAAGCTGAACAGTTGGGCGACAAGGTGTCCCGTGGACAATGACCTGCGCAAGGGCGAATACATTGGTGTTTTGAGTTATGCTATCTCGTATCTATAAAAACAAGGAGTAAGCATCCTTGATTATCTTCATAATTATATACGTACAAGTTTCTTGACTCTCGCCCGAGTTTGAGTGAGTGAATAACTAACAGAGGCCGTAATCTTCTCCCAATTCGAGTAGTCATGTTCAATGCCTGCCGGCAAATCAAATCGATACCGCTTGAGTATATTCTGAAGAAAGAATAATTATAAGATTCATATGATAAGTAGAATGCATACAAGTATGTGGTTGCGAGGGATATCACCCTTGTAAGCACTTATATTCACGGACAGCAAGACGGCAACGGCGTAGTTGTTTACGTTAGTCTTCATAAAACAGTTTAGCGTTGAGGACATTGAGGACAAGATTGGAATTCATACCTTCAATTCATCCGACACCTGGTAAGGTGGTGCGGCTGATCGGAAGGCATCGATTTTGTTTTCAACCGAGAGGACGCAGACAAACAGTTTGGCTTGACGGCCCAGTGCCGTGTCCTGGCCAATGTTTAGACAGAAGGACCAAAATACATCAATGAAGTACTCACTCGTAAGAAAGCCTCAAGCTCGTCGCGCTGCTCAGTGCGAAGTTTCTTGTATGTTGCATACCGCAAAGTCGCAGCAGTTACATTGCTGAGCGAAGGCGGCAGCGATTGAGCCTGTGCTGTGGCAGAAGTTCCCTCCTCGGGCTCAGTGTCCCCACCCTCCTGTTCGTCGTCCTGTTCATGGGTTCTCTTCCCCAACACCTGTTCAGGCGGCGGGCTTGACCTTGACATAGCGTCCTCCAAGGCCTGTTCGGCGGGGGAAAGCAAGATAATAGCTCCTTCCCTCTGAAGCGGGCGGCGGACCTGCGAAGTGGATAGCGGTTGAGATGCTTGAGACTGAGCAACAGAGGTGTCAGGAGATCCTGCAGGTGTTGAAGTAGGTGCCATTGCGGGAATGGTCCAACACTCGGAGAAAACACGACCTTTTATAAATATTTTGAGAGTGACGTAAATTTTATTATGACTCTGGATGATCAAAAGTGACTAGGAAATAACACATGGCATCAGAAACGTACCTAATCAGAGTTGCTCGCCGAAGAGCTGCTCTAACTTCTTACGGAAAATCGCACCCTTCTTCGTCAAAGGAATTTCTTCGCCTTCCTTGAGGACCAGGACCCGAGCCCAAGAAATGCACAAGGGAGGGGCAAGGCCGCGATTGGCGATGGAAATCGCGCGAGTAATCTCGGGGAGGCGAGACTCGAGAGGTGTCGAAGGGTCTCTAACTGGCTGGACGATGGCACACACCACCTGAGAAGAAGTCTTCAAGAAGTTATTTCCGACAACACAGCTCCGAACCACAGCAGGGCATTGATTCAGAATGGCTTCAACAATGCGAGGGTCGAGAGATTCTCCGGAGCTCATCTAAGAGATGGCTCAGATAAAATAATTTCATGAAAAAAAAAATTAACACGAACCTGGATGTCGTCTTCCTTGCGACCTTTCCAGACCAAGCGTTGATCGCCACAGTACGGAAAGACACAGTGCCGTCGTCCTCAACAGTGAAAGAAGAATTATCATATTGCAGATATCCTTTGGTGATGAGACGACTCTTGATCACAAGTTCGCCCTCTGCAAAGCAGGTATTAGTGGTATACGCAGGGCAATAGAGACATTTTACTCACCAGATGTTGCGTTTGCTCCCGCTTCATCGACGAGGTTCAGCGCCGCGTCAGCGAGGAGACAGTCTTTGCTATACCATCCCTCGGCACCACCAGTGGTCGAATGGAACAGAGGTCCTGAAAAAAAAAAAGATTAGGCTTGTTACGCCTTCTTAAGATATGACCATACCTCCAAGCTCCGTCATGCCGATATCGAGAACGAGAGGGATTCCCATCTGATTAGCCCATTCAACGCACTCTGCGTTTGTGGCAGCACCCCCTGAGTCGAACACTTTGAGCGGCATCGACTTCTTGTTTGTGGCTCCTCATGAATCCTTCAAGAACCCAAGGTACACCAGCGAAGGCGGTGGGTTTCTTGGTCATCGCTGTCTCCAATAACTGACTGCAAACATCAAGGTAGCGAGATGCTTTGTTGGAATCCCCACTGACGAAGATGCCATAAGCGGAAGGAACCATGGCGAAGATGTAGCAACCAGCAGTGAGGAGCATGGCTGCCCCGAGATCATTCGACAAGCCAATGATGTGGGACCATGGCGACCACCCAAGGACGCGCAAGTTCGCGAACTCCTGCTGAGGCAAGGTGCGCTTCCACCAAGCAAGGCGAGAGTTTGCGCCGGCCAAAATGCTCTGGTGGCTCAGAGGCACACATTTGAAGAGGTATGGAGATACAACGCGATGTCGTCTGGAGTGGGAGCAAGGAATTCAAGGAGAGGAATTTCCGGTGACTGATCGAGGTATTTCTGCATGAGCGCAGTGATGTGGCATCTTTGGGGTCGAAAGGAAGACACGAAAGAGAAATACCTGAAGAAGAATTAGAAAAGAAGCGAAAGATGAAAGGAATAAAGGACCCATGAAGCAGAGCCCATGTAGGATAGGCTGGTCGAAGCCTCCAATGGCAGCAAATTCCGGGAGAATCTAAATAGGCGAATAATTTCAGGCGAATCCTGCGAGAATCGATGTTTGACCCAAAGGACCTACGTGAAGTGGGTTGTAATCACCACTCAGGCTGCATTAACGTAGATGAGATGAAGCAGCATGGGGGTAAAATAAAGATCCTCACCGGTATAACGCCGCCTGTGATGTGCTCGTCTTTTCCTCAATTACGGCGTCTGGGCTGCGCTTTGGTGGAGTGTTCGCAGCGGAGGCAGCGCCACGATCTAATATCGCACAAATTAGTATGACGCAATTCATCGTTCAACAAGTTACAGATTTCGGACCATTTCCAGCGCGCTTTCCACCGAAGCCTCCAGCCCCTCGAATAAATACAGTAGACTGGTTTTCGAAGATGAGGTTGCCTGTGTGTTTGTCGCGTGTCTCGATTATGGTCGTCACAGCTGCAGCTTTGCCTTTGTCAAGGACTTCGAGCAGCCTAAATAAATAGGCGGGTAAGAATCATCCCGGAGCTTGAGATTAATGTAAAACCAGCAGAGTAACTGACCTGGCTTCGCTGACGAGCTCTCCAGAGGTCGGAATTGGGCCCTTGATATTTAAATATTGTTCTCCATGCAGCAGTTTCGCCTAGGTATAGAGAGTATGAATGCAATATGTGCAGGATTATCGGGGAAAAAACACATACAGGGTTGTAATTTGGCAACCAGTCCAGCGGGATGGCCGCACTGCAAGGGAACTGAGGAATGACACCAAACGTGGGCAGGGCGGAAAACTCGTCGTCTCCCTCGAATGTCCATTTGAGCTCCTTCTCGGTGGCCCCAATTCCAAGGTTGCAGAGTATTACGTCTCTCTGGAAGGCTTACATCAGAAACCAGCATTTTAGGATGAAGACTACAAACCTCAGTATACGAATAGGGGACGGGGTCAGAGATGACTTTCTTGGCATCCCGAACCAGTTGGGAGTCCTCCGGGTCAGCGAAAGCGTTGGGGTCCTTAAACGAGGTCATCGTGCGTATAGAAGGTTAAGAAAAGGGAGCAAACGGGTTGGGAAGAGTCAAGGCATCGTTTCTGGGAGACGTCAAGACTATGTACAATCACATGCTTGTGCAACGAATACTGATTACATCACTGACAATCCTTGGAGAACTGTAGCCTGTTCACATTGTCAGATGTAGGACATTTTGCAAGGTGAATGTGATAAAATTACGGAAATGTAAGATGTGTGAGATACAAGAAAGCTACATAGGGTACGTATTTTTAACTGGTATGATTTACAGTTTGGCCTTGAACATCGTCACCCTTGTTGCTGAAGTTCTCGACGAGCTGTGAGAGGAAGAAACGTGAGTGTCACAGAAAGAGAATCAGACATTCAGGCACTTACTTGTTGAATTGCCTCTTGTGTTGATGTTGGGTGGGTAGCGCGGCCATCGTCTAATGTAACGATTAATGCTGTTTCACTGAATAATGTTCTACAAGACATACCAAAGGCGGTGATTTTGCCCCATTTCGCGAAGACATCTTCGATGGTATATGGCTTGTTTGTGGGGAAGCCATAACCACCGGAGCGCTGCCAGCGGGTCTGGGCAGCCCATCCCCCGAGAACCTCGAACAACGATCCCGAGGTTGTTTCATTATCTGTAATGAAGGAGAAATTAACAACAGCTACACAACGACGAACAAGAAGCAGATACTAGCCTTTGCTGGTCAAGTAGCCAACAAGCGGGGCAATGAAGTCGGGCTACAAGATTAATGGGTCAGATCATCATGAAGTCACAATATTGCAAGATATGAATGAACCTTGAAAGCATCAACCATCTCCTGCGGCCAGATAGTGCTGGTCATGGCAGTACCGGCAGATGGGGCAATAACATTGACGAGGATGTTGTACTTCTTGCCTTCAATTGCGAGGGTGCGAGTGAGACCGGTGATGCCAGCCTTGGCTGTCGAGTACTGAAAAGAGAAAGTTGAACTCTAAGTTGAACTATCCACAGGTGGATACTTACGTTAGCTTGACCGAAGTTACCATCTAAAAGCAATACATCAATATACAGATTGAGAAACAGACAGAAGAGGAAACATACAGATGCCGACTTGAGAACAAGTGGTCACGATGCGCCCGTACTTCTGCTTCTGGAATAGAGGCCAGACGGCATGAGCGCACTTCATAAAAGAGTAAGTCATGTAATCGTGATCGACATCCCAACGCGCTAATTGTTACCTTGTAGGTACCGCTGAAGATGATAATGAGTACATAAAATCAACATCGAATGAATATGAACATACCGGAGATGCACAGCGAGGACAAGATCCCATTCTTGCTCGGTCATAGCCTGGAAAGATTTATCGCGCAAGATGCCAGCGTTGGCAACAAGAACATGAACACCCCCGAATTTCTCCACGGCGATCTGGACAATTTTATCGGCATCCTCAACAGAGCAAACGGCGGCAACAGCCTTTCCTCCGGCTAAATATTTCTGTGAGTTATAGAAAGCAAGACAAAAGAAAAAAACCGTGCCTTGGATCACTTCATCGACGACAGCACTTGCTCCTTTCTCGCTAACATCATTGACGACGACATTTGCGCCAAGTTTGCCATACATGTGTGCGTAGGCTTGCGGAACCACAAGGTGTGGACGAAGACAGATGGGAATGCTGTGAAGGCGATACCGCATGCCAGGGCTTGCGTAGTGGAGATGAAGACTGGCGAATACGCTGCGTATTTGACAGGATCGAAAAATGCCGTTAGTGATGATTGTGTCGACGTCGTCACCATGAGACCGTGCCTGAGGAGAGAATCGTCGAGGACAAACGATGCTGGTGTGTCGGCTACAGTGAGGCGTTTTTTGCGAGATCGGTTGTGCGGTGTGTTAGGATGCGAGCGAGTGGGGTTATACAGACCGATTGTCTTCGTGGTTGCTGCAGGTGACAAAGATAAGCAGATTTCCCGGAAATGATGATAGAGTACGCTTACCTGAAACCTATATTCTGCTGCTGCTGCTAGCCATTGTGTCCCATCTCGTCGACTTGCCACTATGTCGGAGTTGCTCTGTGCTTACGTCCTTTGATATGTTGCCGCGGATGTACGTGCAAGCACACTTGCATGTCGCAGACATCTACTTGGCGGTAATGGCATTGGGTTTTGACCTTCTCCGGCAAGCTAGAAAGCTCCTTGACAACCTGACGAATACTTAGTAGGACTAATGTCATAAGAAGGAAAAATGCTTACATCTTCGTTAGTCTTCGGCCGAAGCGCTGCAGCTGCATTCGACAAGAGAAACGGCCAACGCCTGTCCAATGCTGCCCATTCCTACAATGACTGTTGTTCCAGAAGGCGAGCGAGGAGGTCCTTGTTCGAGCGATTCGAGGGAAGGAACAAGTCGAGACAGTGATTGTTTGGAGATCAAACCATCACGCTTAGCAGCGGTCATAAGGCTTTCTACTGCTTTCATCTCTCCTGAGACAACATGAGCCTCGGGGCCATTATAGGCAGCTATCACGAGGCGATCCGCAAGACCCAGGTTCTGAATGTAGCGACTGATGCGCTCTTCTGAGGCCTGGATGGCAACCATGCCAGCGGGATGCGCAGGATCGGCCTGGAGAAGTTTAGCCCTCTCAACGACGAATTGCAGACCAACTTTGAAAGTGAATGCACGAGCGATGACTGGAGATAATAAAGTGTCAGATTAAAATCAGCAGGCTGATTGGTCTGCACAAACCTGCTGCAGCAATCTCTCCCAAGCTGTGTCCCATAACGGCATGGGAATGGACTCCTAGGCTTTCCAGCCAGGTAGAGACGGCATATTGGAAGATGAAGATGGCATATGTTCCAATAACCAGCCCGTGTCTACCGTTAATGAATCCACGGAAGAGGTAGACTGGACATAGGGCCGAAGCAAGAGAGACGAAAGGAACATCATGGACGAGCCCTTCCAAGGCCTCTCGTATCTGTCGTACACCAGACCTCGACTTCACGTCGGTCATTTCTCCTTTGACCTCGACTTCGTCTGTCATATCTCTTAGGACCTTGACTTCATGTGTCGTTTCCTTTACTGGTCGACTTTGACTTTGCGGTCGGTCCATTGTATTGAAGTCTGGAGGCAACTTATATTGCATATATCACAGGCACTCGCTTTTCATTCGGAATCTGTTGCACACAAATTGATTGCAATAGTCATAAGTATGGTAAGAGTATTTACTTCCTTCTCCGCAATGGTGACGGCGACCCCTCGTTGATAGTCTTTCTCAGCTTCTGCAACTCTTCAGCAGATAAATCCGACGCCCGCTGCTTGTGGCGACGCGTATTCTGGGGTGAGATGGGATCGAAGGAAGGCCGAGGACGGATAGAGGTCGACAGACAGGATGCAGGTATCTTCAAATGCCCGAATGCCTTGTAAGTGGTTACT
>JADNRV010000529.1:0-26635 GCA_015499995.1 Flammula alnicola
ATTTGAATGTGGGCGAGCAGCGACACGAGAAGCATCATGCGTTTCCGGAGGCCGAAGGGCCATTTGCATCGTCAAAGACTGCGGATAACCAGAATAAGGTGTGGGCATTGCCATCGTCGGCCGTGGGTGATTAGGCGCCGATGAAGAGTAATTAAACTTGCTAACACCGGAGCTTTCTATAGGACTTGGGGCGTAGATAAGGGGGGCCACGTTGTAGGCAGGATTGAAGCCTCCAACGAAGGAGGCATTGGAGGACGGAGCATTGGGCCGGTGGTTGGTAGACACCGAGAGGTTGTTGAATGAAGGGATTAGGTTATCTGCATTGGCATAACCGGATATCTTTGAATCTTGAGCCTGAGGCTTTCGCGGTGGTTTAGGGGGAACTTGGGCATCCCACGTATCCACGTCCATGGCATCGTCCATTGGCGAAGACTTTTTCTATGGGAAAGTCAAGGAATGCACAAATATTCATGAAAGCAGTAAAACGGACCTTGGAGTCGAAAGAACTGAGCAGATTGTGTAGGAAGTTCTTTGCTTTCCCCTTTGCGGAAGGATTGCCAGACATGGCTGGTACTGAATCCTAGAGCTGTCTTGATATAGGTGGACAGTTTGTAACCATGGCAATCGCGACGTGTTCAGCGATTTACCTGGCGGGGTGCAGTGAACTGAGTGAGGCAGCGTTGTGGGATCGCGCCAGGGTTTGGGCTATGCAAGTACGTACATACATGTGACCGTATAGCTTGATATCCACCACAGCCACAAACTTACTTGTATTGTCCAAATTGTCAATGTAACTTCCAATAAAAGGTCGTCTTTGTCGACAGCGCCTTGCTGTTTTTTTTTTTTGTTTTGGCAAAGAATAAGCATTAATTTACTTGTTCATGATCTCGCAAGGTCATAGTGGACGCTCAATTTTTTCTTTCCGATATTAGTTATTATAATAGCGCAGATTGACTTTACTTACATGCACGGGAGGGGCTTGAACCTGGCAAAATAGGTGCCGCAGGGGCCAGAGCAGTAGAAGCGAGCAACCCGGTGCATGCGATTATAGCATCTGCCACTCTCACCTCCCTGCCCCCATCTCGAAACCAAACGCCAAACCCACGCTGACCTCCCCGCCGCTGCACATCCTCTGACAGATCATCTACCATACCTTCCTGCATGGCAAGCCTAACCCGCAGGACCAGTACGATACTGCCTATTATGAAGATACGAAGCTCCAAAGGCAGCCCAAGACGCTGTTCTGGCTTTTGATGCTGGTGTCGGGTCAGCTGTACATCGCAAGCATGCACCTGTTGCGGTCTCTCGCTCGCTTGCCTCATGGACCTCATTGGACCCAGTGCTTGGAGGACTTTCACCCACCCCACTCTTCTGACCCTCAATCGAGCCAACACCGCTGCTGCCCGATCGCCCGATGCTCAGACGACCAAGGCATGATGACGAGCCACGACGGCTCGTTGTCACCATCGCACACCGCCATCAAGCCGGCTGACCACGCCTTCTCTCCACCCCCAACACTCGTTCCGCATTTCCTGACCCTCCTCGTTGCGAGAACGACACCTGTGACCCACACCATTAATGTCTCCCTCTCTCTCTATCCAACTGCACTGCCGATCTCCAGAAACGGCGGCTCTCTTGCCGTTTTTACTCGGCGAGGCAATCGTCGCTCTTCGCTCGTGTCTGGCATGTCTGGGTACAGATGGCAGCATGAGGCCATTTTACGACGGCAAACACGACAGGAGGTGGTGGAAGGATGGAGGGGGCTCAATGAGCATCGTAGAGCAGCAGGATGGACAAGCATGGCAAGGGCGGCAAGGACATGCAGTTGCGAATTGCGAGCACAACACCGTGGTTGCACTTCGAGCAGGATGACGACGCCACTGCGCCATCATGAAGACCCCGCCGCCGCTGCAGCTGCGGGTGCAATGACAATGACGCAACGACGCCGCAGCTGTGGGTGCAACGACCATGACACCATGACGCTGCCGGTGCATCGACGACGACGACGCAGCTGCAGGTGCAATAATGACGACACCCCGACACCGCGGGTACAATGACAACGACAGCCCACTTGCAACCCCGACACCAGCACATTCTCCATCTCCTCGCTGACAGGGAACAGCTTTCTTCCTCCTTTCGATGTGGCTGATGGAGATGACGATAGCACGACCTCCTGCATCCTCCTTCGGTGATGCCGCCTCGAACGCGAAGGACCCTTAGCCTCCTCGTACATCTCACATCCTTTCCATCATAGATACCAATAACACTGCCAATCATCTCGGGACGATAATCATATCACAGAGATGTGTCTTGAAAACAGTGGGCTTCTCATTGGGAGGGGCCTCACGGAGTTTTTTTTCGATGAGAACCATGGGACGGCGCTTAAGACCGCATTGGAAGCAACGGCAGGCACGGGCGTGGACAAGCTAGCAGGACAGAGACATAGGTTCAATTTAAGTGTAATAATCCACGTACTTCAACGAACTAAGCCGAAAAAATGGTAAATCAATAAGTTTTTTGAGGTGACAAAAAGGAAAGCAAAAAAAGCGCATATCTACATTGCTCAGATCGAGGACTTTGTCGAGCGACTCCACGATAAGAAAATGTGCAGAAGGTACGCTTCTTCTTGAGGTCAGTGGCGACTTGGGGGTTGGTGATTTCAGCCTGGAGACATAATAATCAGCACGTCAGTTCTCTGACATGGCCTCCAGAGACGGAAATGAGCACACCATGGTTGTTTCTGGCAGTCGTCAGTTCAATCTTCCTCTTAAAATTACACAACACCCAAACCTCAGCAGTGGATTTGCCCTCGAGCTCAGAGATGAGAGTCTTCAGGCGGTCCTCATCAGTCTCGATGCCTACAAATCTGCAGCGGTGGGGTTGGCATTTCCACCGGTCTGGAGCAAAAAGTAGGCAGCAATCTTGGCAGCAATGTTAAGCATCATCTAATGTGTTCGAGAAAACAAATACTAATTTTGCACACTTTGGAGATTGGTAGGGTGTTGAGAATTTCTGAAATCTGGTAGCCACAAATCACTGTAAAACAGCGAAATCAGCGTTTCTTTTACAATATTAACAGAGCGGAGGGAGGACAGGCGGCATAGTTGGAGGTCACAAGCAAACAAGGCCAAAGAGAGCCGCTTCCAGGGAGAGGTAGGTTCGGATCAAGCCCTTTGTCAGCTGCCGGTGTTTATTTGTATATAGTTGCTTTCAGCAACACCTGACAAGGGGCTTGCTTCAAAGTGTCACGATTGAGGGGGTTTGGTCGCTCGCGACGCTTGAAGCCATTTCCGCGCGCATTTACCTAATTATGCGCGCGTCTTTTAGTATAACATACGATACAAACATTGTACTACTCACAATCTTTTCAAATAACTTTATTCTTGACCTGTGAACTGTCTAAGTAGGTGTCTTGACCCCATTTCCTTTCCTGCCTTCTAGAGAGGGTAAATCTTAAATTTGGACTGTAGCAGTTTGGCATATCATTTTTGCAGTATATATAAGGATAGATCCTGAGCCTCTTGTGAATAGAGTTTGTATTGCTGTGGCAAAGAGCTGTATAGTAGCGTTGTGATATCGTTTTGCTTACAAGTCACGTGATTAGATACCCCATGAGCGCCCTTTATCCCAAGTGAGATCGATTAACGATTTTTGCAAGATTGCTCTCTATACTCAGCATATCAATGGGCTCAAAACACCACACCAACCCATATACTCCCAAAAGACAGCCACCGCGCGTAGTGCACGGTGCGCCTTGCATAGGCCTGAACGCGTGTATGTGACACGCGTGACGCAGCTCATCACGGTGAGCCGGTCGGTCAATGGAAACACATTTCCGACGGCGGGCAGTTCTGTAACCTAAAAATGAGTATCTAGAACTTATAAAACATATAATGCGGGAGTAATGCCCAAGCGCCCCATGAATTGGTTGAAAACCTGCGATGATAAGTCAAAATTAAGAAATTTGCATGTTTCGGCCACACATAGTGCTGTACTGTAAACAATTTTTATGTATTTTTATTTTGAGTAGATAGACACTTGAGAATACATTTTAACTACAGTATGTACTTTGACTTTTGTTTGTGCGTCAATTTTTGAGGGAAAGCGACAGGAATAAGTAAACCCCTGATTTTGATGCATTCTGAAGCAAGCCCCTTCTGCGAAGGAGCCGCTGCTTGCGCTCGCGACCGGAGCACGTGGGCTTGCTCCGAACCTACAAGGTGGGGGTGGGCATTCACAGTTCGTCTGATGGGCGCATGACTAAGCGCACAGCCACATGAAAGCGCGCCGCTCTCGCACAATTCAACATCTCAAGGTGTAAGCCGTCGTTCTTTCTCGTTCCAGCATATATATTGTCCACAATGTACCTTTAATAATCAGGAGCTTTCACCAAATTTGTAGCTGTCGTACATGCTTTTTCTTCCTGCAATATTGGCGGGGCCACCCAAGATATAGGCTGTCACATATGTGACAGACGTGCTTGTGTGATGCTTTTGACTGATTGCTTCAGTACCATTTTAAAAAGGCATCTCGCAAGCTGGCTCTCTGGGGTTTGGCAAGTGCAATTTTAAAGTAAAAAGCTTTCGAGGCTTGGTTAAATATTTGAGATGTATGTGTCTAAAGATGAGATCAATAATATAATGTCTCATCTTTAGACAGATCTAGCAAAAAGGTTGCCAAGCCTCGAAAGAATACTCAATTTAGGGTCGATTCACGTCAAAACCTCAATAATTAGGTGAGAATTGCGTCTATAATCGGTACCGGCGTTTTTGATATGGCTTTTGGCAGGGAGGCCTTAGATATAATTATGTACAAAGAAAGAGGCGCGTCACAGGCCGTGCCCACCCCCATACAAGTGGGGAGGGGCAACGCCTGATGTTGATTTGGGTGGCTGACTAATGGCACAGCCACCCAAAATCCGCCAAACGTCGATTGTTCGTTCGCAATTGAGGATAATTGACCACGTTCGTCGTCAATGGGCGTTTTTCACCTCTGCAACAAATCAGAAATGTTATAAAGTATGTAAAGTAGAATTAGAATATAATTTGAGACCTAAAATTATATAAAAACTATGCTAAATCATTCCCGACGCGTCGTTAATTGTGTATTACATAATCCTTTGACCGCGTTTTTGGCCTCATTTTTAAAAGCAAAATTGCAGCTCACCACTTGGTTTTCTTGACCACATTTATAGAGAGAAAATACACCTTTGTTTATTATCTAGGCTTTCGCCTGAAAAAATTTAAATTTACGGTTCATTCTTCGTCCCATTACATATAGATCAGACCTTATCCTTTAACTTTTTAATATTTTTTTCAGGCGAAAGCCTAGCTATGTTATTTAACTTATGATTTAGTTTTTCACCTTGCGAAAAGAGGCATGTTATGCCGTTAAATATTGTTTTTCCATTTGCTATGCAGAATTATAAGGTGGGACAACAAGTACAAACAAAATCAGCAGAACCGGCGTTGCCCCTCCCCAATACAAGGATGGTCGTGGTGCTTCTATTTGGTAGGTGTTGTACAGGAGGCAGACACCAAACAAAGGCAACATCATGACTAATTTAGACTGGGTGGAACCTTCCTGTTAACACAGCAAGGCGACCTCCCACGTCGTTCAAACCTCTGCTCACTCGAGCCATTGGTGAGTTTCAGGAATTATACATTGTGTGTGATGAAACGCACTGGGCTCTGACAATCATTGATGTCACGCACTACGCTCATGATGAGCGGCGGCCTAGAAAACCGTTAACTGATTCAATTCTTTCTTCTTACTCTAACTCGCATTTTCTAACTCGCACACACTTTGAATAACACAGTACTATACAATGGATTCAAAACATGAAGAGCCGCAAGAAGCCCATCCCTGAGGGGAAACGCAGGCAAACACCACAAATGCCACTGCCCCTGCTCCGGCTGCCGAAGAAGAGAGGTATGACGAAGGAAGGTGAAGGATAGCCAGAGTCGAGAGAAGTTACAGATGAGTAAGTCGTCGATCAATACAATAAAAAAGACTTACGAATTTTGTTAGTCTGACTACGGGAGACTAGAGAGAAGTACAGCAAGTAGACGGCGCAGCCGCGCCGCCTCCCGATTTGTTCAACCGACGCGCGCTGGGTCCCCCAGAACTTCATTTCTAAATCTGCGAGCCCTCTACGGCTCAAACAGTACGAAAAAGTTCAAAATAAGCGCTATGGTACAGAATCCGCTAAAAATGTGATGATTGGCATTGATTGCACCATCGACGTTTCAAATGTTATACAGTAATGGACCCATTAAGATATAATGCCCGAAAAACAGATATTAATTCCAAAAACACTGATTTTTTTTGGCGCAGTACCATAGAATGTAATTGAATGCACTCCTGCAGAAGATATGAAAAGCGTAGAGAACAAAACGAGAGAACAAGACCAGAGTCCTCCATTTCGGAAGGACATTTGGCTTGAGCCTTTGTTTGTCCGCCCTGCTCAGCCTCAGAGAAAATGATTGCTCGTGGTAAAATCCCTCGCAAAGAGTATATCTACATAGTGTAATAAGTGCGTATGATCCTTTAATTTGAAGATCGACTCACAAATCAGCGGAAGCCTGGGGCTTGCACATCTTTAAAGATAAGATTGACCTAAAAATGGAGATAATAAAGAGATAATGACCGCCGTAGCCCTGCCTGTTGGTATCTGAATGGTTTAAAACAGTCTGCTTCATCATTCCAGTTCCTCAATGTGAGCTGCCAAAAATCTTGCCAAAAATCTAGGATTGAATCCGATTGATACTTGTTGTATCCCACCTAATTGTGTGCGGCCGTCCTCGGCCGTCTTGACACGGCAGAGTCAGTCGATAATCGGTGACTGGTGACCGGTGATTGCCGGCGATGCAGATTCCCACAACGATTAAGAAGGTTTTCCTATGTAGTCTCTTAAAACAGACTTTATAAATCAAATGATAATCGATTTGATATAATATAAGAGGTTTTCCAGGTTTTCAGCGCCAGCACCGTCACCTCACCCATGGCCTCGACACCCAAATCACGACAGCTTCTCGCGAGAGGAGACATTTTTGATGACAATGGTGGATTTATTCACATCGCTCTTGTTTGGACCGAGAACTCCCAGATCTACTTCACTAATCTTGCTAGTCGACAGTTTGATGACAATGCTCTCGACGAAGTAGATGGAAAACTCATTCCAAAGGAAGCCGTCTACGCCTCCTGGCGCGAGAGTATTAGAGAGGCGAAGACACCCTTGCCCCCCGACACCTACACCAAAATGCCTTACTGGCATTGCTTTGAAGGGAAGGCTAATTTCAAATTGATCAACGCCGAGATCGATGTCCTGGAAATCCTGTCGACGAAACCCCATCCAAACATCGTTGAATACCATGGATGTATTCGTGATGGAGATTGCATTGCGGGTATCTGTTTGCGCAAGTATCTGTGTACGTTGGAAGAATTTATCGAAGGCCAGGTTCCTGCTCATCAGTAAGCGCGCTGTAGCGATATGTTAATTACTTTCCCGCTTACTCGGCCTTTCCTTGTTTTAGGTGTCCGCCTTTCGATGCCGACTCCGTAGTTTCAGGCATAAAAGCTGGATTAGACTTTCTCCACGGTCTTGGACTTGTTCACGACGATATTAATCCTAGGAACATTATGCTGAATGCTGTCGGTCACGCCATCATCATTGACTTTGACTCTTGTGCCCCCATCGGAGCAAAATCGCGTGGCGGCACGCCTGGGTGGTCGAAGAACCCAACAATAGCTCAGGTCGAGAACGATGAACACGGCCTTGACCTCCTTGTCAAGTTTATTCAGGGACAATATGATGGTCAGGATCTTGATGCTTTCGGAATGTAAACCTAGCCTCTACTTTGGTTGGAGGGTCTACTCTACAACATAGACGTATAATGAACCGACCTTGTGGCATACAGAACCACGTCCCGACTTGCCAACTGGAATCCTAATTGTACCCGTGACGCCTTCGAAGACTACCTTTGAGCTGAATGGGAAAACACTCTCGACATCAATTGCCCCTCTGACTAGCTTGGGCAGTTAGCGGTGACATATCGGATCATGAAGAAGGCGATGACGCTCCAAGGTCGAAGAAACGGAGTCACTTCGAGTTGGAAACCAAGGTCGCGAAGAAGTTTGCAAAGCGATGAATGTTGCACTGTCGAGACATCGTCTCTTCGTGACAAAGGTATTTAATTTGTCAGACCGCTCAATTGCCCAGTCAATTGGTTACACTGGGAAACCCAGCGCCATCGTGGTTACAAAGTGCCAGAAAATAATTGATTGGATGGCAGTACTGAAAGAGACGACAACGAAAAGTAATACGAGTACAACAATAAAACTGCTACGCATAGGGATAAGCATGGCAACAATAGAACAGATATCTTCCTCTAATTCTACATACTTATATCAACCAGTAAATCCTTATATGAATTCCAATGGCTCGACTCTTCGAACACATTTGGGTTGCGGGTCTTTCCAGTCGTTTTCCTCGGGGTCCTCACCGTCTAAAAAGTTACCAACTTCCCATACCCAGCGTAGGAAAGTAGTCGGCCGGCGTGGGCGTGGTGGGGGATTAGAGAAGAACGGCCAAGTAGGCAGATAGCACATTTCCTAGAGACGAACATAAGCAGTCAATAAAGATGCAACAGGAGGTAGATATCGACGTAAAAGAGAAATACTAACCTCGTAACTGCATTCCGGTCGACACCTTAACCAATAAGAGCTCCAGTCCAACCACTTCATCAAATCTTCGATCCTCTCTCTCCACTTCTGCGCCAGGTCGTGTGAGACTGGCAGATTCTTGTTTTTGCTGTGCAAATTCAAGGACTCCGATTCAGTCAAACCAACCTCTACCCCCTCCGCCCATGTAGAAACCAAAATACGACAGATCTCCTTCTCTACACCTTTGACCGCGCCGAGCAGCGTATTCTCAGAGGGCATCAACTTACTCGCCAGTATCTTACTCGTCTCTATATAACGCGTGTGCGTCGTCGCACAAAATTCAAACACCGGCGCCGCCCAAGAATGGTTCGAGCCGGTTTCCAGGCCCGTCTTAGGAGGAACGGACGAGTGGAGAACGTACGGTGCAAGCATCCTCGTTATATGTCGATGCGCTTGCTTCAGCTTGGGTTCCGCGTCGGCTTCGGATGTGGTGGCTGTCGCGTTGAGAATATATGGCAACAGCTCGAGCCGCTCCGCATACCGATCCGTGACGGTGTTGAACAGCGTCCGCCAATCGACGCCAGAGCCACTTGCAGCAGGATTGTCGGTTTCCGCGAACATATCGCCCACACGCGCACGGAAAGCCTGCACGTCGTTAGCACTGATGCCGTCCAATCGGTGGTCCAGTCGTCCTTGTCCCTCGCGAGCAATTTGCAGACTAGGAAACAGCAGCGGATCATAAAAAGAGATCAAGCGCGAGTAGTCGAGCTGGATGCGCGTTTCGCCTGGGTAGTGGTTGTGCCAACTGCCTGACTCGACGACTCGGAACAGTGGTGTCAACGGCCATCGTTTTGGGGCTCTTGGAGCTTGTGGGTCGGGAGAAGCGGGAGAAGCGGAAGGTCCGGGTTTGGGTGGTGGCCTCCGAACTGTCCCACTGTCTGCCGAGGCGAGGTTAAGGAAGGAGACAGTTTGGACGCCAGCTGAAAAGTCGCACAACATGATTTCACTGCAAGAAAATCACATTCAGAATGTCAGATATCACAGAGCACGCAACGAGCTTAACACTCACAAATCCATCTCCATTCTGTGAAAAAGGCCGTCCGTTAGCTTGAATTACATGACATAAGGAGCAGAGAAGGTAAAATACCCACCTCAAAAACCCATCAACCCATACTGCTTCCCCCACCGACACAGCTCAGCTATCCTCCTCCTCTCATCAAACGTATTCTCCGGGACGACCTTGCCCCACACGACAAGGTCCTGGGTGTCCATCGGGCCCCCGAGCATCTTCGCCGCGCTGCTGCCGTCAAAGTACAGCACCTTGAGCGGACGCGTCGCGACGAGCGTCAGGTGCCAGCATCCCGAGTCCTGCGCGACGCTCCTGCAGAACAGGTACGAGTGCTCCGGGTCGGTCGCGGTCCACTCTGGGACCTTGGGTATCTCGGCTTTGGAGGTGCCGTGGTAGAGGAGGGTGCCCACGGGGATGGTACCCGGCACGATGGTGTGTCCTACATAGCGCAGACGAGACAGGACAGTAAAATAATCAGATTAGATATACTGGAATAGTATAAGTATCTGTGCGCACCATTCCTGTATCGGGTGTTGGGCCAGTGTTGGAGGAGAGAACGGACGTTGTCGAATATGAGATGGCTCGTAGAATTCTTGGGCGGCTCCTCAGTGAAACTCCATTCAAGTTGACTCCTAGTCTGCATGGACGGCACCAAATTTTCTAATGATTCCGGTGTGGTGAATTTGAAAGCAGCCTGTCCAAGCTGTTGCGCTTCGACTAGAAAACTCGGCAAAATGCACAGCGCACCCACCGCCGCAAGTCCAGCGCGCATCGTGATGGCAACAACAAGAAAACGCGTCCAGCGGAGAAACTACCCATGTTATCTTTATATGTCGCGGTTGATGAGAGTCTGGCCTTGTGGCTTGCGCGCACTGTTGCATGCCCGCAGCCGTTTGTTCTCCTTGATGGCCGACGCCAAGTTGAAGTTCAAAAATGACCACATTGGCCGCAGTGCTTGTCAATCTCTCACCGGAGAAACCGGGCCGCTTAGCGCTCTATCTCAATTCTTTAGGTTTTCCCATCAATAGTCTGGGTATTTTCACGTCAGAAGTAAGAAAAAGAATTCAAAAAAAGAGGGAAAGAGAGAGAATTCACTGGACAGCTCTGATCCCTCAGGGGATTTTTCCTAGCTTAATGTGGCTCTAAATTTCATTTCTGCCATCCACAAAATGTCGAAAAATTCCTGGCACGCATTCTGCGTGCAGCCAGATAGATTTTCAGTGACTTTCAGGTATTGTTTTTCGAATATTGAGCTCAATAAGCTGTTTTATGCCTCAAAAATTTCCCAGGGCATTTTAGACACTAATTCAAAGAGTTTCTGATTTTTTCAGCTATTTCTGTAATTTATTTGAGCCTCTATCGAGTGCGCAAGAGCCGATCTCCAGCAGGAGCAAGTGTCGGATGCGCGGGAAAATATCACGTGAGTTATCTGCCATGGCAGATAACTTTCGAGTAGGCAGATACCTAATTTGTGAAATGTGAGCATTTCATTGCAAAACAATTAATTCTGAAGAGACAGAAGTTTTCAATGATACATCACCTGTACGCCGCCAAATCTTTAGAGCTTTGAGGGCATATTTGATGCCATAATTTGCGACACATCGTCAACTGTCGTCATAAAGTTATCTGCCCGGAGCTTGCCGGGCAGATAAATACCCAGCTTATTGATCGGTCAACCATTCTTTAGGCCACTGGATTGGACTTTGATTACTCAGATCTATCCAACATCCTTGCTTTCCTCAAGGAAGTTGCTGAATCGTTGAGGAAAATGGCGTCCACGTACCCCATAGGTATTCCGGAATCATCTTGACTGTCTTCTGGGTTCCCACTTAGATAAGGATGAACTAGACTGTGGACCCGTGCTTTGCACGGTGAAAGAGTTGTGCCAGAGATAGTTCAACGTTGTAACTTGTAAGCCAATGGTAACATCTAGAGTGAGGGCCGAGAGCAGGCCAGACCATCAATGAGTCACGTGCCCGTGCATCGCCACAGATCTCTGTAAGCCCAAGCCAATGAGTGTGTGTCTTTGTCTCTAGCCAATGAGCCGCGCCCGATTTATCCCCCCCGTGAGAACCCATGTCGTTTTATAAGATAGACTAGCCGCTTGGCCCGGCTTCGCCGCGCCCGCGCCTGGTTTGCCCGACGCCAGCTGCAGCCAATGAGAACGCCCACATATCCCCCGTGGGAAATGCCAAGACACCACTTTTAATTGTTATAATAGATAGATAGATAGACAACGAGCGCGTGACCCGTGCTTCGCACGGGCGTGCCGTTGGCCTAGATGTCGAACGGCAGAGAGACGTGACATGTTTGTCTGTGAGCAATTGTGACAGGTCTTTGTCTGTCACGTGTGAAAGTCCCTCTTCGATTTATAGTATAGATTCATTCATAAACGTTATCGAGGGTTGGCAACAAAAAAAATAGACCTGTATCCTTGCTTCAATTTCCTGCATATGTACACTTTCCGTTGGCCTCCATGTATAGCGGATCCAAGAATCCAAGGAGACAGACACTTTGTAGTTTGATTGTATATTTAGTACAATTTATAGCATCGGACTGTGCGCAGTGTGTCGTCGCGTTTATAGTGCATTGAACGACGCATGGCAGTGCTTTATGAAGGATATTGGCCATGTATATCGGGGTAATGGGCATGGAACATTTATTCTAGGATTTTGGGGGTGAATTGCTTGACTACCTTCGCGTAAGCTTCTGTGTGCAGGCGCCTGTATTTGCGAAGCTGACTATTACATACAAATTTAAGTAATGGCAATATTGCTGCCTCCCATAACAATAAAGACTATTAATAGACTGAACATTGGACAAAGCTATAGATAAACACAAAATGACCTAGACATGTAAAGTTCGAGGGTATAGTACAGCTGTTGCTGTTAGTCCGCGTAGGTAGTGTTTATACATACAATTCAACGAATGTGGCCCAGCGTTCCACGACCGGTTTAACGAGTTCTTCCCATTCCTTCCCTTGATATTTTCCGCGTTTCCATCTCTTGAACTCAAATATTTCCTTGTGGACTCTACCGCAATCTAGACAAGGCGCCGCAGAATTGGAATCTTTCGACCCGTTAGACTTCGTTTCAGTCATCGGCGCTGCGTCGATTTTCGGCCACTCAGGATCAAGATATATGGTCGAACAAGCCAGATCTGCGAGCTCAAGATGGATGAGTCGTTCTGGAGAAAGTTAGTCTTTGACATTGATAGCGATATTGTTACACACTCACCCAGGCGATGACACCAAGGACCTTTCTCGCCAGCTTTGACTCTGCCTTTCATGAGACTACCCTCGTTTCCATCTTCATCAGGCTCCACCGTTCCGGGGTAAAATCCTCTTAGAACTTGCTCCTTCGACCCACACTGCTTATCCCATTGATCGATTCTCTTCACAAGGTTAACCGCACGACCAACTTTTAGTTTAATCGTCTCCATTTCCTTTTTTTCTATACTGATTGCTCAAACCAAGTCGTGTAGAACTGAAAAGGGTGGACGAACCGCGAATCTCGAATGTATAGATGTATCCCTCGACATCTGAGTTAGAACGCGCTTTCTCCATCTCAACTCGCAAAGACAGTTGTGTTTCTGTTCGCAAGTACGGCCGTATCCAACCTATATATAATATAATGAAGGTTGCTTTAATTGAGGGATAAGCTCAATATATGTGACGTACGATCGAAGTCCACCCATTCACCATTCTTTCGCGCGTAGTAGCCACTGGGACTCATGACTTCCTTGCCATGTTGATAGCAAAACCTTGGAATTGATGAAGAGTCGCCATCATCAGAGTCGAACGCTGAAAGTGCAGGCCCGGTTTTGACCATCCGAGCACACTGTTTACCGGCTTTAGTCACACCAGCGCATTGCTCTTGACCAGCTTTCCCAGTGGGTGTATAGACGGCGTCGGGTGCTTCCGCTTTACTTCCTTTGGTCGGAGTCGATGGAGACGAGGCCGGTTTCTTACGAGCAGGTTTCTTACGAGCAGGTGTCGGCGGCGCAGAAGACGAAGATGATATGCTGGGCTTAATGGCAGAGGGAGGTATAGGATTTGAATGTGGGCGAGCAGCGAGATGAGAAGCATCACGCGCTTCCGGAGGCCGAAGTGCCATTTGCATCGTCAAAGACTGCGGGTAACCAGAATAAGGGGTAGGCATTGCTATCGTTGGCCGTGGTTGATTAGGCGCAGATGAAGAGTAATTAAACATGCTAACATCAGAGCTTTCTATAGGACTTGGGGCATAAATAATGGGGGCCACATTGTAGCCCGGATGAAAGCCTCCAACGAAGGAGGCATTTGAGGACGGAGGATTGGGCCCATGCGAGAGGTTGTTAAACAAAGGGATTAGGTTATCTGCATTGGCACAACCAGATATCTTTGAATCATAAGGCATTGGCAGTGGTTTAGGGGGAACTTGGGCACCATTCCCAGCATCCACGTCCACAGCATCGTCTATTGGCGAAGACTTTTTCTATGGCAAAGTCAAGGAATGCGCAAGTATTCGTGAAAGAAGTAGAAACAGACCTTGAAGTCGAAAATGTCGAGCAAATTGTGTAGGAAGTTCTTTGCCTTCCCCTTCGCGGAAGGAGTGCCAGACATGGCTGGTACTGAATCCTCGAGCTGTCATGATATAGGTGGACAGTTTGTAACCATAGCAATCGCGACGTGTTCGGCGATTTACCTGGCGGGGTGCAGTGAACTGAGTGAGGCTGCGTTGTGGGTCCAATGTGGGATCGCGCCAGGGTTTGGGCTCTGTAAGTACATACATGTGACCCGTATAGGTTCTGATCAGAACGGCCGTTCCGCGTTAAACCGTGGTACAGCCTGATGGAAAGCTTGTTGCATCCAGAAGCGTTGTAGTCTCTCCTGACAGACCATATACAACAGATGACAATCGATCTGTTGTTGATATAAGGAAGGGTTGCGGGCGACGGGCAAGGCGCATGCTAAGGCTGGCGCCCAAAGGCAGTGCAGCAGGCAGGATATTCGGGGACTTCCAGAAGCGAATGGCTGTATTGAATGAGTGCCCGCGACGTTGACAACTTCGAACCACAGTCTGGTAGCTTTTTTCCCGAAAAAGGGTTTTGACGCACCCAGCACTGCTGACATTTACTACTATATCCCTTCCCAAAACCATAACATTCCTTCATGACTACCACATTTACATACAAACGGTCTATCGAGGTTAGTATTTACCAACCTTAGTCTCTTGTAGGCATAGATAGATGTCTCATTGTAACAATTGTAACAACATTCATGGTCATCAAAAGCTTTCAATCCAAACTTCTACAAAGATGTGCACTGACATAAGCATAGGAAAATCGGTGTTACCAAGTAGTAGCAAAAGGGGACCCCAGGGACACCACAGCCACAACCTTACTTCTATTGTCCAAATTGTAAGTTCAAACCTCCCACCGTCATTCAAACCTCTGCTCACTCGAGCCATTGGTGAGTTTAAAAAGAATTATACATTGTGTGTGATGAAACGCACTGGGCTCTGACAATCATTGATGTCACGCACTACGCTCATGACGAGCGGCGGCCTAGAAAACCGTTAACTGATCCATTTCTTTCTTCTTACTCTAACTCGCATTTTCTAACTCGCCCACACTTTAAAACAGTACTATACAATGGATTCAAAACATGAAGAGCTGCACGAAGTTCTCGAAACCATGACGGGCAGTCTCTCAGCGGCACGAGCGGCCTTGAAGTCCATAAAGCAGAAGTCAGTCCTCGCCCCTTTCCTGCACCAGAGATCGCTGACGAATGGCGAGAAGTCCGCAGAATCTGGATGTAACAAGTGGCATATCCCTTCTTTCGTTGAAGCATCACTTATTGCTGTCCTACCTTCAATCCCTGGTTTTGGTCGCTGCTCGTCGTGTCGTAGGAGACTCACTCAGCGAGCGCGCACCGCCAACGCAACAGTTTGGGGCAAAAGATCGCGATGCTCGTGGCAGTCATGCTGGAGACCTGATCGATTCAATGATCGAAAATCGCATTGTGCTCGAGAAAGCTGAGGTACTGGAAAGCAAAATGCGCTATCAAATCGAAAAATTGGTACGAATCGCAGCCGAGCCTGCGCAGAGCAACGTGGTGACCGATGGTGGGAAATTTTCTGTCTTTTATCTCGATGTGGCTCATTTTGAAATTTTATTTAATTAGACCCGCTTGCCTTCAGGCCTAACCCAATGGCACTGGTCGGCGACTCGAGCGTACCGCAAGAACCCTCTGGTCACGGTTCTAAATCAAAATACACAGATGTGGACGACACCGCGAACGACGATGGGATCTACCGTCCTCCTCGTTTGGCCCCAATGCCTTACGTTGAGAAATCCAAAAATCAATTACGGCAAAAACGCGCACCTATTCCCTCTGCACTGGCTACGCTAGCTGCAGACCCATCCCAGCCTTTCGTAGAATCCACATCAGGTTTGGGAGGCGCGCCTGCTCTGGCTTCAGGTCGTGCTCAGTACCTCAAGAGACTGAAAGACTTCGAAGAAGAGAATTTCACACGTCTTGTCATGAAGAAGAGCGACGCCAAACGCCGTGCTAGAGACGAAGAGGACCTGGCACTAGGTGGCGATCTTGGCACTGGATCAGGTCCGCGAGGTCGGAGACGCGCGGGAGGTTTGGATGACGAGTTCAGTGAGGTCCTGCGGAGCGTCAGTCGGGTCACTGGAGGACGCGGCCAGGGCGACGGCTACGAGGAACTAAGAAAACGAGGCAAAAAGATGGATGTCCTGGAAAGAAGTCGCACGAACTCCAAGAGGCGTGATATGTCGGATCATGAAGAAGGCGATGACGCTCCGAGGTCGAAGAAACGGAGTCGCTTCGAGTTGGAAACCAAGGTCGCGAAGAAGAAGTTTGCAAAGCGATGAATGTCGCACTGTAATGTCAAGGCATCGCCTCTTCGTGACAAAGGTATTTAATTTGTCAGACCGCTCAATCGCCAATTCAATTGGTTACAGGATGGCAGTACTGAAAGAGACGACAGCCAAAAGTAATACGAGTACAGTAATAAAACTATTACGCATAGGGACGAGCATGGCAACACTAGAACAGATATCTTCCTCTAACTCTACATACTTATGTCAACCCTCTAAATTTGTAAATCCTTATTTGAATTCCAATGGCTCGACTCTTCGAACACACTTGGGTTGCGGGTCTTTCCAGTCGTTTTCCTCGGGGTCCTCACCGTCTAAAAAGTTACCAACTTCCCATACCCAGCTCAGGAAAGCGGTCGGGCGGCGTGGGCGTGGTGGGGGGTTAGAGAAGAACGGCCAAGTAGGCAGATAGCACATTTCCTAGAGACGAACGTAAGTCAGGCGATAAAGATGCAACAGGAAGAAGATATCGACGTATGAGAGAAATACTAACCTCGTAACTGCATTCCGGTCGACACCTTAACCAATAAGAGCTCCAGTCCAGCCACTTCATCAAATCTTCGATCCTCTCTCTCCACTTTTGTGCCAGGTCCTGTGAGACTCGCAGATCTTTGCTTTTGCTGTACAAATTCAACGACTCCGATTCGGTCAAACCAACCTCTACCCCCTCCGCCCATGTGGAAACCAAAATACGACAGATCTCCTTCTCTACACCTTTGACCGCGCCGAGCAGCGTATTCTCAGAGGGCGTCAGCTTACTCGCCAGTATCTCATTCGTCTCTATATAATGCGTGTGCGTCGTCGCACAAAATTCAAACACCGGCGCCGCCCAAGAGTGGTTCGAGCCGGTTTCCAGGCTCGTCTTAGGAGGAACGGACGAGTGGAGAACGTACGGTGCGAGCATGCTCGTTATATGTCGATGCGCTTGCTTCAGCTTGGCTTCCGCGTCAGCTTCGGATGCGGTAGCTGTCGCGTTAAGAATATAAGGCAACAGCTCGAGCCGCTCCGCATACCGATCCGTGACGGTGTTGAACAGCGTCCGCCAATCGACGCCAGAGCCAGGATTGTCGGTTTCCGCGAACATACCGCCCACACGCGCACGGAAAGCCCGCACGTCGTTAGCACTGATGCCGTCCAATCGGTGGTCCAGACGTCCTTGTCCCTCGCGAGCAATTTGGAGACTAGGAAACAGCAGCGGATCGTAAAAAGAGATCAAGCGCGAGTAGTCGAGCTGGATGCGCGTTTCGCCTGGGTAGTGGTTGTGCCAGCTGCCTGACTCGACGACTCGGAACAGGGGCGCGATCCGACGTGGGTCTGTAGGTCTTCTGGGAGCTGCTGACGGCTGGAGTGTCGACGGCCATTGTTTTGCGGCTCTGGGAGCATGTGAGTCGGAAGGAGCGGGAGAAGCAGAAGTTCGGGGTTGGGGTGGGGGCCTTCGAACTGTCCCGCCTGCCGGGGCGAGGTTAAGGAAGGAGACAGTTTGGACGCCAGCTGAAAAGTCGCACAACATGATTTCACTGCAAGAAAATCACATTCAGAATTTCTGATATCACAGAGCACGCAACGAGCTTAACACTCACAAATCCATCTCCATTCTGTGAAAAAAGCCGTCCGTTAGCTTGAATTACACGACATAAGGAGCAGAGAAGGTAAAATACCCACCTCAAAAACCCATCAACCCCATACTGCTTCCCCACCGACACAGCTCAGCTATCCTCCTCCTCTCATCAAACGTATTCTCCGGCACGACCTTGCCCCACACGACAAGGTCCTGGGTGTCCATCGGGCCCCCGAGCATCTTCGCCGCGCTGCTGCCGTCAAAGTACAGCACCTTGAGCGGACGCGTCGCGACGAGCGTCAGGTGCCAGCACCCCGAGTCCTGCGCGACGCTCCTGCAGAACAGGTACGAGTGCTCCGGGTCGGTCGCGGTCCACTCTGGGACCTTGGGTATCTCGGCTTTGGAGGTGCCGTGGTAGAGGAGGGTGCCCACGGGGATGGTACCCGGCACGATGGTGTGTCCTGCATAGCGCAGACGGTGAAATAATTAGATTAGATATACTGGAATAGTATATGTATCGGTGCGCACCATTCCTGTATCGGGTGTTGGGCCAGTGTTGAAGGAGAGAACGGACGTTGTCGAATATGAGATGGCTCGTAGAGTTCTTGGGTGGCTCCTCAGTGAAACCCCATTCAAGTTGACTCATAGTCTGCGCGGACGGCGCTAAAAGTTTCAAGGTTTCCGGTGCGATGAATTCGAAAGCAGCCTGTCCAAGCTGTTGCGCTCCGACTAGAAAACTTGGCAAAACGCACAGCACACCCACCGCCGCAAGTCCAGCGCGCATCATGATGGCAAGAACAAGAAACTACCCATGTTATCTTTCTTTATATGTCGTGACTTGTGCGCACTGTCGCATTCCCGCAGCTGTTTGCTATTTTCTCCTTGATGGCCGACGCCAAGCCTGTTGAAGTTCAAAAATGACCACATTGATTGTCCATCTCATCACCGGAGCAAACGGGCCGCTTAGCGCGCTGCATATCTCAAGAGTCTTTATCTCAGTCCACTGGATTGGACTTTGATTACTTAGATCTATCCAACATCCTTGCCTTCCTCAAGGAAGTTGCCGAATCGTCGAGAAAAATGACATCCACGTACCCCATGTTTGAGGGCGTTCATGAACCACCTTGACTGTCTTCTGGGTTCCCGCTTAGAAGTTAGATAAGGATCAATCCATTCATCATAAACGTTATCGAGGTTTGGCAAAAAAAAATAGACTCGTATCCTTGCTTTCAATTTCCTGCATATGTACACTTTCCGTTGGCCTGCGTGTATAGCGGATCCAAGAATCCAAGGAGACAGAGACTTTGTAGTTTGATTGTATATTTAGTACAATTTATAGCCGTCGGACTGTGTGCAGTGCGTCGTCGCGTATATAGTGCATTGAACGACGCATGGCAGTGCTTTATGAAGGATATTGGCCATGTATATGGGAGTAATGGGCATTGAACATTTATTCTAGGATTTTGGCGGTGAATTGCTTGACTACCTTCACGTAAGCTTCTGTGTGCAGATTTTCGTTATGCTCTTCGGTAAGCTCGTCAACGTTGATCGAAACGTGCTGGGGGTCGATCTCCTTGAGGTGGGCGTACATCAACTCCGTCTGAGTCATATCGACGAGGGTGTCACCCTTGGAGTGAAGCAGGAGCCAGGATATCGAGGAAGATGGCCGCAAGGGGTATTTAAGAGCAGAGAACTGGGAGTACGTCTGGGAAGGACCAAACGCAGGTTCGACAAACCACTGGCGATATCCAGGGAAGCGCGCGAGCAAGCCGTCTAGATCATAGATGCCCTCGGACATGATAATACCCTTGATTGAGGAAAGCAGCTCGGCCGAAGGGACTAAGGATAGATTGGCAGAGTCGGATGCCAAGAATATTGAGGACAGCATGTGGGCACTGCAGCTATGGCCCATAAGGACGAGTTTGGAGGCGTCGAAAGGACATGGAGGGCTGTTCCACGTCTGGATGAACTCGAGGAAGAGGAGGATATCCTGGGCATGGATCGGATGGCGGAACTGCGGATCTAAGTTGTTGGCTGGAGTTAGGCGATAGTTAGGGACTGCGACTGGACAGCGCGTGGTGATGGCGAGACTGCGGGCTAGAGCAGCATAGTCACGTTTGTCCTCCCTAGCAGGTGTTAGCAGAGTGAGATAGAAAGAAAAAGTGGGCTCACGATCTCCACGCGCCACCATGGATAAAGCAGAGGAGTGGTGCCTGCTGTGACGCAATTGCAGGCGAATAGAGGTCGAATTGGCGATCGCCTTGGGCATACGCAATATCATTGAAATGTGTCATCGATGCGCATCTAAACCACAGCCCCGTCCATTTGCGGAAGGTAGTCATTCGCGTGACGTCATTAATGCTACTGGGGTATAAAAGGTCTAAGCCGCCATCCATCCCCTTCCTCATTCTTACCCCACAATGGCATTTACTGCATCTGATATCTGCAAAGTTTGTCTTTTCCCCTCTTTTTGCCTTTGCTCTACTCATTGCCTCCTGTCTAGATCATCCTCGCAATCTTCCTTCCCCCTCTAGGCGTGTTCCTGGAACGTGGATGCGGCGCAGACTTCGTAAGTCCTTGTTTCACAATATCGCACTACGCCTCGCTCACATATACCTGCAGTTCATCAACATCCTCCTGACAATATTGGGTTATATGTACGCTTCAACCTTTTTCTTGTCAAAATTCTGTCAACTCATAATCTTTGGTATACAGCCCAGGAATCATTCATGGCAAGTCTCACTCAACATTCATTGTATATTCGCTCTTTCTGACAAGCTTCATCTAGCCCTATACATCATCTTGAAGTATTAGTGTGACGCCCCATCTTTCAAACCATTACAACCCGCTTTACGACCATGACCACGGATTCCAACTGTCGAACTTTTTTTTTATAGTTACATGGTTATGTACCACTAATACAGTAGCCACGCATACCACTCGCCAAGTTATTCATTCTTAATGCAATGATATAATCGGACAATATTACATTTTGGGTGTGCGAGTCCTCCAGTAATCTATATGCAATCTCTACGCAGCCTCGTGCTCGCTCTCTTCATCATCGCTAACATTTGTGCTCGGATTCGTACTCGGAACAGTGCTATCCTCACTGGCACTAACAGCGTCGCTCGTTCCATCATCGCTTTCTTCGTCATGTGTATTAGCTTGTGAAGATTCCTCTTCTTCTTCACTGCCATCGCTCTCCTCAGAGGAGGATTCAGCTGGAGGTGCTGCTGAAGGCTTTGAGGGCGTGGACGCAGCCACAGCCTTGGGCGCTGGTTTCTTCTCTTCCTCGCTCTCCTCAGAAGAGGATTCAGCCGGGGGTGCTGCCGCAGGTTTTGAGGGCGTGGACGCAGCCGCGGCCTTCGGAACGGGCTTCTTCTCTTCCTCCTCCTCCTCCTCCTCCTCACTCTCACTGTCACTCTCCTGCGCGTCGAACTGTTGGATCATATGTGAACCAATCATCCAGCACTTTTGCAGGTTGTCCGTCTCGACGCCTGGTTTGCGATCCTCCGCCTTGGAGGCAGGCAGAGCGTGCCATGCTCTGATATCATCCTCTTCCACGATGTCTTCTTGGTAGAGCGCTGCCAAGATCTGCCCGAACAGTGGCATTCGCGTTGATGACGCGCAGTGGGCCTAGAATAAAAATCAAACGGAATTTATTTTCAGCATTAGAACCACATATAATCCCACATCGCAAAAAAAAGGGGTTATGCCATCCGTCCAGCGAAAAATAAAACAAAAACTTACCTGTAAGAGCGACACAGTCTCCACCGGATCCACACCTCCAATCCTATTGATGAGATCACCCCATCTCCCAACCACGTTCGCAATCTCCTTCCTCTGCACAGCGGCATCGCCCTCCACCACCGGTATGCGCTCGACAATCCCCGCGACGACCGCCTCCTTGACGCGCGTAAGCGGCACGTTGCTCGCCATGCGCAGCGTCTTCAGCTCGACGGCCGCGTTGTCGACCGAGTGGCCCTCGGCGAACGCACGTTCGAGCGACTGCGTCACCTCCGTGCGGAACTCGGCGTCCGCCATCAGCCCGCCTGCCCCGGTGCCGTCCAGGGGCTGCAGGTGCATTGACAGCGATAGGTCTGAGTGTCCCGATATCGAGTCCCGGTCGGTGGCGTGCACGTCGAATGCGTCCGACTCATCTTCGTCCGAATCAACATCAGAGTCGCTTGATGCGCCGTCGGAGATGTCGAGGTCGGATGCATTGTCGCCTGTGAGAAAATCGGAGCAAGTTTGTTAGCAATTTGTATTGAATTGAATTTAGGTTAGCTCCATCTCAGAATATTGAACGTACCGATTCTCATGAACCGCTGGTTCCGGTAATTCTCTGGGCCTTCCTCGTCATCTTCTTCATCAGCAGGTGGTCCCCTGGGCCACACGATAGCATTCGAGTCTTTTCCCAGCCCCACTTTGTCTATTGAATCTTGGTCTGTTTTTAAAGGAAAGAAAGAATGAATGAGCGGTCAGTACTCTTGTGAGAGTGAGAGAACAATAAAACCCAGGAAAGGAAAGAAAAAATACCCACTAGCTTCCACTTCTTCAATATCCGAATCATCATCGTCCGCATCCGCCTCGATGTCCGCTTCATCTCTTCTCACAGACAAGCGCTCGAAAGGCCGCAGAGTGGCGTCTGGGCCTACAACGACACCATCCGCGATCAAGCACCCTTTCGGAATCCGCGACCGGTCCTTAATCTGCACCCCCGCGCCGATAATGCTGCGCTCGATGCTACAGCCCTCGCCGACGACGGCGTTCTCGAAGATGTACGAGTTGTTGATCGTCGACCCGGCGCCGATGCGGCAGTTCTGTCCAATCACGGAAGCGGTGATAGTGACATTGTCGGACACTGTCGTCGAGGACCCAATCAGCGTGTTTTTGCCGACGTTGCATGTCCTGTAAAAAAAAAAAAAAAAAAACTCGTAAGTAGATGGATAAAAGTAGCGTAGGGTTGACAATGGAAATTTCCAATGTTTCCATGTCGGCGTTTCATGGGAGATTTTCGTGAGTTGGGAACTTGCGCACACACCTTGCGAGCACGACAGTGTTGTCCTTGGCGATATATCGATTCCCGCGCGTGTATTCGTAGACATGTCCTCCTGGATGGTTGTCATCCGGCACGAGAGGAAATGTCCACCGTGACAAAATGTCTTTACTGCAAGACACAGAACGAAAAGAAGAACAAAAAAAGTCAATCAGTCAATCCCTTATGGCGTCTTTGAGAGTGCTCATGGCATGGAATGTCGGAAGCGTACCTGATGGAATCGTAACTACGCGTATCCTGCACGCGAGCGGCATAACCTTCCTCTGCGACATAGCAGTAGATATTTTTCATGAGAATATCTGATGTCAGGATGCCATGCACGAAGTCCCTCCGGATATCGAGGTAGTCAAAGTTGTCTTGGAATAGTGAAGGCACCTGAGCGAAAATTAGAAGATAGAAGATGTCTATTTTGAACATGGTCATCAAATGAACGACTTAATGACGAACCTCGACAGAACAAACATCGATGGAACAGTCAAGGAGGTCGTTCCGGATGTCGACTTCGGGATGAGCCTCCAAGATCTCGCGTGGGATGTTGATTCCCTTCGTCCGAGGGTATCCCTGTACGTGCTCGTAGTGCAAGCACTCGGACGTTGCTGGATCCAGCACGAACACGGCCGATTCGCCCCTTGCTCTAAAGAACAGAACAAATTAAAAAAATAACCACCAGACCCCTTCATCGCATCTCCAGAAAAACGTACCTTGTCCGATGCCTCTCCCCGCTCTCCTTAACCACCATCGTCATAATCGCGTCCTTGTTCGTCCTCCGCCTCTCCTTATGCACGCGCACCACCTCGTCGATGCGCACATTGCTCACGAGATCGCCCATGACCAGCACAAAATCCGTGGTCACCAGCCCGCGCGTGTAGATATCCCGCATCGCGTCCCCGGGCGAGAACGTCTCCTTCGCGGTCATTATCGGCACGATCTTCATCCCCGACCCAGGCTTGGACCATTTCGATTCCCTAGCGAAAACGCAATATGGTTAGTCCTGAGAAGAGACCGTAATTTTGTTTGTTGGATTGTGGGTTGAGGTGAGATGGCTCACTTAATCGCATCCTTGACGAGCTCAGCATGAGATCTGCATATCACAAAAACTTCCTGGACGCCCGCGAGAGCAAGACTTTCAAACGTCCAGTCTAGCAGAGGCGCATTACAGATAGGAAGCAAGCACTGTGGATGGACAGATAATTTAACTGATCAGATAGTTGGTCAACGGAAGAACAATCTTTTGTGCTCTTACGCGAGGTTTCCGTGTCGTGAGCGGCCTGAATCGTTTATTGAAGCTATCGGCGAGGATAACGGCCTGGAGAACCTCTTCCTCCTCGTCTATCAGCTTGTCCTTGCCCGAACTTGCTGATTTTGCAGCCATAGATATTGTTCGAGATGTGGAATCAATTAGATTTCCGCAAGATGATCGGAGAATTCTTGTTGTCCAATGACTCACTCTTACCTATGAGTTGGGCTATTTATGGCAAGCTGAGCTCTCGTGCCACTAAAACAGTCGAGAGTTGAGACTTCCGTATTGCACTTATCCACACGATATTTCAGAAAAACCAATGTATTACAGGCACCTAAATGATGAGAGCACGATCCAATGAAAGCACTATGGGTATTGGGGGTAAGGGGAATGGACCGAGTATTAGTTATAAAAGTCGGAATGTGGCTAGTCGTAAACATCATAAATGAAATGAAAGGAAAGCAAAACGGAACCCATCCGAGCTTATCATAGGCGAAAGAAAAACGCGAACATGGCTAAACTGAATGAATCCACGAGATACGAAATGCGGGTAAAGGCCAAGAATGAAAGAAATGGGTAATAAAAGAGGCTCGTCAGGGTCGTTCAGTGTCGAGGTGGGGTCGTGCCGATAAAAAGAAATCAACAACAGGCTTAAGCTGCAGCAGCCACAACGGGGGTGGCGGCAGGAGCAGCCTCGACGGGCTTGGCGGGCTCTTCAGGTTTCGTCTCGGTGGCAGCGGCAGGATCGGAAGCGGGGTTCTCGAGGGGAGCAACTGGGGCGGGCTCATCGATCTTGGGGGGATGTTCGTCAACCTTGGCGGGAGTAGCAACCTCGGGCTTGGGCTTGGCTTTGAAGAAGTCGCCAACGCGAGCGGAAAGACGACGGCCAACTTTAGTGGCTTTAGCCTCCTTCTTCTCTTCCTTCTTCTCCTCCTTCTGATAAAGAAATGAGGAAAACCGTGATGGGAAACATAAGCGCTTACCTTCTCCTCCTTGACCTCCTCAGCAGCGGGGGCAGCCTCGGGGGCAGGGGCGGAGGTCTCACTAATGCACGTCTGTCAGATAAATTAATGGAAAAATTAGATTCGTTACTTACGTCTCCTTGACGGGTTCAGCGACCTCCTCCTTTGGAGCCTCAGCGGCAGGAGCTTCAGCAGCAGCCGCCTCCTTAGCGGGCTCCTCAGCAGCAGGAGCCTACAAGAGATAAAAATGAGTATTTCGGCGACAACTAAAAATGACATCAATCAAGCTTACCTCTTCTTCTTTCTTCTTCTCCTTCTTGGGGCTCTTTGGAGCCTTCACTTTCTTCTCTACTTTAGCCTTTCCGTCTTTGAAAGGAGCGAGGAGCTTGGCAAGCAAGCTGGGGCTCTTGGGCCTCTCCTCCTTCTTGGCCTCAGTTTCGGCCTAATGAAAATGAGCTGAGCAGCTTTGCAAGGTATTTTTGGGAATTTACGCACGGGTTTGGCCTCCTCCTTAGGCTCCTCGGCAGCGGGTCAGCAGCAGCGGACTCAGCAGCGGGTGTCTCAGCTTCAGCAGCGGGGGCCGAGGGTTCGGCCTTTTTAAGAAGGGGGATAGAAAATTTAAGTGTGAGACAAGGAATAAATGGAAGTAAGACATACGGGAGCGGCAGCGGGCTCTTCAACCTTAGGGGCCTCCACCTCAGCGGCAGGGGTAGCCTCAACGGGCTTGACCTCCTCAACGGGGGCGACGGGGGCAGCGGCGGCTTCGGGGGCAGACATTATTGCAGAACGCGACGTGAGCTGCAGTGAGAAACGCGTTAGTGGGGGGAATAGAACGGAAGGGAGCTATGAACATACATTGAAAGCCAATTAAGATAGAGAGAGAGAAATGTGCGTGCTACGCAGAGAATGGGCCCAGATGGGGAGTTGAGAGAAATTAGGAAGGAAGGGATAGAGAGCGAGTCCAATTTGGCCGTCTCTTCTTTTTATTTGGTTCTATGTGTTTGCATCTTGTTTGGCTCGCCCTATTTGCGCCAGGGTCGTCGCTATGTTCCATACCGTTCGATCCCTGATTCTCCTCCGTCTCTCCCGCTGAACTCTTTCCGCGAGACACCCTCTTAATTTTTATTTGTTGAAACTGCCTCCTACTGCCTAAGAAGGCTGTCTTCAAGCCTGGTCGTGTCGTATGATCAATAAA